>JAJIBD010012060.1:0-42968 GCA_021461705.1 Cryptotis parvus
AAAAAAAAAAAAAAAAAGAAGTGGAAGAAGTTAGGAGCTTTGAAGCTTCAACAAAGAATATCCACCTACATAATCTTTCTGATAAAGAATTCAGAGGCAAAATGGTGAGGATGTTTAATGAGCTCAAAGAAAGTGGAATGGACAGTAGATAAACACTGGGGATATGAGAGCAAAAATAAGAAAATTACAAGCAGAAATATCATTATTTTAAAAATTAACAGGTATCAATGGATGCCCTCAACAGTAGAGTAACAGCAGCTGAAGAGAGAATCAGTAAATTTGAAGATGAGATACAGAAAACCTTCAGGCAACAGCATAAGATAAAAAAAAAAGACTTCAAAATAAGGACCTAAAAATATAACTTACACAAAGTTATCTCATGTATAACTTTGAGATAAGGTCAAGAGGAACAATGTAAGAATCATCAGAGACCCAGAGGGGACAGGAAGGCAACTCCAATGAGGAAGTAGCAGTCAAAGGCATCATTTCTCAAAAAGTTCCCAGAGCTGGAGAATGCAAGCATTCAGATCCAGGAAGTGCAAAAGATACTTAAAAGAGACCCCAGGCCTCTGGGATGTCAGCCATGATGCAGAGACACAGACACATGGGGCAGAGCTACCATCTGGCTCTCCTCTAGCTGAGCTGACCATGAGGCACCCAGGAGGAAGGACAGATTCTGGTCCTAACCCGCCCCCAGTAGGGCCTCAGAAACACTGAGGTTTAATAAAATCACTGGGTTTCCGTGGGCCTCAGAAACAGCCAGAGGAAACTCACTCACCATAATCACAGCCATTTTCAATGTCTGGACTCCACAGCTCATCAGAGCCTGACCCAAGAGAGAAGCCAATTTGAAGCCCATCTCATCAGAGTCCCACGCAACAGAGCAGCCAATTTCAAGCCCAAGTATGCAGATCTCAGCAGCTAAAATCACTGGGTTTCCGTGGAGATGGAGCTGTGGTCCCTTCCTCCGCCTCTGACCTCTGTCCACTTTGCAGCTGCACAGTTCATCAAACTAGTAGAAACCAACCACATTCTAGAAACTCAGAAAGTAAATTCAAGAAGAGAATTTGACCAGATTCTCCCATTACCAACCAGAGTGGGGGAAATGTATTTATCAATAACATTTCCATGTATGTACTGTAACGGTCAATATAATCAGTGCCAGCTGAGGGAGCAGGCATGGAGATTAAAGATAAGTGGGAAATGAGGGTCTTTGGAGGTGGAAACACTTGTGGTGGGGATGGTGCTAAAGTATGAATCTTTCTATCAACTGTATTATGAAAGCCTTTTTACTTTGTAAATCATGGTGTTTCAATAAAAAAGGGAGAGAAATTTTTAAAAAAGAGACCCTAATAAAAAGATTACAAGACATATCCTAATCAGAATGCCAAAACCATGGATAGAGATAAAATACTGAAAGCAAGAAGATCAAAGAATCAAATCACATACAAGTGCTGTTCCTAAGATTTACAGCAGACCTATCAAAGGAGACCCTCTGAGCCCAAGGTCAAAGGTAGGACATAGTTAAAAAAAAACTTAATGAAATAAAGGTCTTACCAAGAATTCTTTACTCAGACAGATTCTCATTCAGATTTGAAAGAATGATACACAACTACATAGATAAACAACAGCTCAGGAACTTCATAGATTCAAAACCAATTTTGAAAGAACCAAAGGGGCTACTGTAAGGCAAGACAAACCCACAAAACACACCAAACTTCTAAGGAAAGATGGCACAAAATCCCATGACAATAATCTCTCTCAATGTCAACAGGCTAAGCACACCAATTAAGAAACACAGAGTGGCAAAATGTATTTAAAAAATGAAAAATTGAATATAACATTCTGCTGTATACAAGCAACTCTTTTGAATAATCAAAGCAAAAACAGGCTCAAATTCTGGAAAGCAATTCTTCAAGCAAACAATTTTTTAAAAAAGACTGGGGTAGACATACTAATACCCATTGATGACATAGATTTCAGGCTGTGGCTGAGAAAGGGCATTTGCCTTGCATGCAGCTGACCTGGGTTCCATCCTCCTCACCATCCCATATAGTCCCCCAAGCAGTGCTAGGAGTAATTCCTGAGTGCAGAGTCAGGAATAACACCTGAGCCCCACCAGGTGTGACCTCCCCCAAAAAAAATCCAAAAATCTCTAAAAAAATGAATCCATAGATTTCAGGCTGAAAAATATTAAAAAGAGACAGAGAGGTTCATTTCTTAATAATCAAGGAATATGTACATCAGGAAGAGATTATACTCCTAAACATATATGCACCAATGAGGGACCAACATAATACTTAAAAAAAACTCCTAATAGACTTCAAGAAGGACATTGATGGCAACACAATCATAGTTGAAGGAGACTTAAACACTGCTTTGTCACTCAAAGCAGTGAGTGTCACTATATTTCGTTGATATATCAACGAAACTAAACCCAGCAAGGAAATACTGACTCTGAAGTAAGAAATGGAAGAGAGAAGGCTAGTAAATATCTACAGAACTTTCATTCCCCAAAAGTCAAATACACATTTTTCTCCAGTGTACATGGAAAATTCTCCAAGATAGACCATGCTGGGCCACAAAACACACCTCTATAAAATCAAGAGTATAGAAATTGTATCAACTGTCTTCTCAGATCATGATGACTAAAATAAAAGTTCATCACATACCAGATATGAAAAATCAAATCAAACAAGCAGAAATCAAACAGCTCACTACTGAACAACCTGTGAATAAGAGAGGAGACCAAAAAGGAAATCAAAGATTCATAGAAACTAATGAGAATGAGGACATGAGCTAATAGAACTTGTGGGACACAGCAAAACAGTGTTAAGAGAGAAAAATTATAGCTCTGCAAGCATTCATCAGGAAGCAAGAAAAGGCCACATAAAAACAACTTCACAGCTTAAGATCTTAGAAAATGACCAGGCAGGAGGAAGGAAATAATTAAACTAGAGCAGAAATTAATGAGTTGGAATCCCAAAAACACAATCCAAGAGATCAATGAAAGCAAGAGCTGGTTCTTTTTAAAAATATAAATGAGATTGACAAACCACTAGCAAGACTCACAAAGAGAGAGAACCCTGATAAACTGAATCAGAAATTAAAGATGGGGACATCACAACAGAAACCACATAAATTCAAAGAATCGTCAGAGATTACTTTGAGAATCTTTATGCCATGAAACAAGGGAACCTGGAATAAATTAATAATTCCTGGTTTCATATAACTTTCCAAGGCTGAACCAAGAAGATTTGGAATACTGAACAGACCTATCACTATCAAGGAAATTGAAATGATAATCAAAAGTCTTTCCAAAAACAAAAGTCCAGGCCCAGATGGATTTACTAGTGAATTCTTTCAAACCTTTAAAGAGGACTTACTGCCAATTCTTTTCAAGATTTTTCAAAACATTGGAGAAGCATAAATAATCCCAAAGTTTCTATAAAGCAAATACAACTTTGATACCAAAAGCAGACAGAGATACCACCCCCAAAAAAAAAGAATTACAGGCTGATGTTTCTGATGAACACAGATGTAAAGATTATTAGCAATATACTAGCAAATAGAATCCAACTCTGTAGATCAACCTCTATCACCTGAATCTTTTTTCTTTTTAAAATTTGTTTTTATTTTTTTATTGAATCATCATGAGCAATACCGTTACAGAGTCGATCATGATTGGGTTTCAGTCATAAAATGTTCTAACACTCATCTCCCCACCAGTGTACATTTAGTTTCCCTCCTACATACACCTCCCAAACCTGCCTTCATGGCAGGTTCTTCTCTCTCTCTCTCTCTCTCTCTCTCTCTCTCTCTCTCTCAGCATTATGGTTTGCACTATAGGTACTGTAAATTTATCATGGTTGTAAACCCCTTACCATATTTTTAGCACTCAGTTCTTGTTCAACAAGGCACATGCCCAAGAGCCTACACTTCCCATGACAACTTCAACTACCAGGTTCTATCTGTTCCTTTTTTTTCTTTCTTTTCTTTTCTTTTCTTTTCTTTTCTTTTCTTTCTCTTTTTTCTCTCTTTTCTCTTTTTCTCTCTTTCTCTCTTTCTTTCTCTCTCTTTCTCTCTCTCTTTCTCTTTCTCTCTCTCTCTCTCTCTCTCTCTCTTTCTTTCTTTCTTTCTTTCTTTCTTCTTTCTTTCTTTCTTTCTTTCTTTCTTTCTTTTCTTTCTTTCTTTCTTTCCTTCTTTCTTTCTTGGTCACTTTCAGTGATGCACAGAAGTTACTCCTGGCTCTTCACTCAGGAATTACTCCCAGTGGTGCTCGGGGACCATATGGGATGCTGGGGATTGAACCTAGGTCGGCCGTGTGCAAGGCAAACACTCTACCCTCTGTGTTATCACTCCGGCCCCCTTTTTTTTCTATCTCTGACTGTTTCACGTAGATGCTTTCTTGCTTTTTTCCCACTAAGCACCTGAATAAGACTTAAAAATATGTAGAAAAATGCAAAATGAAAAGACATACATTATTAGATAAGTAAAGGAGTAAAATGATAGGTAACTTACCATCTTCACCACTAACCTCTCTTTCTTTGAGGGCAACATCTAAGCTTTTGTCATTTTTGCAAGGGAGAGCTAGAGAGATAGCTTGAGAATAAGATGATATTGACAGCAATTGCCTTGGGAAGACTGAGATAAGGAGAGTATGTATAGGGATAACTTCCCAAGAACAATAACATCATTACACACCAGGATTCTAACCCAATGCAGTGTTTGAAAAGGGTCAGAAGTGGCCCTCAGATAGGATAAGTATTCTCCAAAAGTGTTGAGGACACTATCAAGGTCAAGGATAAAGGATAAAAGTGTCAAGGTCAAAGGATAAAAGTTGTAAGTAAATAGGGAAAAGATAGTAAGAGTCTCTGCTCTTACAATTAAAATGAAAGATGAAATGGGCACATAAACACATAAAAGTACACAAAGATATTGGATGTCCAGTATTTTGTATCATGTTTTAAAAGGAACAAAAATAATTTATAGGGCAAATCTGCAGAATTGATCAAATATTTATTGAATTCTTTTTAATATTTGCAGTGTGCAATGGCTATAAAAATAGCGTAAGTGAGCCTGTTCTTTCTTCAGGTGTTCACACACCTGTGGAAGCAATATCAAGATACATGAAGACATTTGGGAATCAAATGGTCATGACTTGATAGGAACCCATTGATAAATGCCATGCCTGTCTGGGGCAGAGTACAATTTACTGTCCATATGACACACACACGCCTCTCATCCAAATGCAGATTTGGCTTCAGTAATTGTGAGGTAGAGTATTCAAAACTGAATTTTTCACATATTCAGAGAGGGGCCTGAAACCCCTGAACCATATCCTATTTTGAAAAAATAAATCCTTACTAAAGAAGACAGTCATATAAACTTTGGGAAAGTTCCTTAAATAAGGAGGAAAATAGCTGGGGGTCTGGAGGTATTGTGCAGAGGGTAGGGTGCTTGTCTTGCATGAGGGCAACCTGGGTTTGCTCCTTGGCATCCCATATGGTCCTCTGAGCTCACCAGAAGCACTTCCTGACCGCAGAGCCAGGAGTAACTCCCTGAGCTTTATCAGTTGTGCCTTTCCCCCCCATAAAAGAAATGAGGCTGAAGTGATACTATCGTGCATTGTATAGGGTGTTTGCCTTACATATGGTCAACCTGGGTTCAATTCCTATAGTCTCTGAAAGAGTATTTCTAAGTGCAGAGCTAGGAGTAACTCCTAAGCACTGCTAGGCGCAGTGTCCCCAAGAAACAAACAAAACAATAAAGAGAGAAAAATGAGTGGAATCTGAAGCTGGATGGCCTGAACAAGACAGGAGGGGTGTTCAAGGTCAGGCATGGCCTGAACAGTGTTTGAAGCTTAGCTAAGCTCACATGTGGGCAGAATCAAGACACTGAAAGTCAAAATACTGGAACCAAGTATTCTCCTTTGCCATCAACATGAACTAAAAATGATGGCGTTATATGGAGTCTTATGTGCACCCTGAGGTACCACGATTTTTTTTTATTTTAAAAGAAAACAGTCAGCTGGGGCAGTATCTTGAGTCGGTTTTGCTGGCATCTTTGAGAAAAAGCAGAATCATGTACATCCATACAAAGGCTTGAGAATAAAGGAGTCATGTTCTCTCATTTCTTCCCCTAAGAGGTTCAATGCGACTCTCTGAAACCATGTTCCCTAACCCTTGCCTTTCACCCCTTGCTGAAATCCAGGCCTTGCTCTCTGCGACCCTGGGTCTAGAAGCCTCTTTACAACAGAACTAAATATCAGATGACACAGCACATGAGGAAAGAAACCCTTTTCTGTGGTTCTGCAGAGTCTTTATTTCTTTCCATGGATGTATAAACAATTCAACAGCACATGATAAAAGTGAAGGGGCGGGTACATGAATTTTCTTGAGGCAAATGATAAGTTGGCGGGTTTGGCTCTATGGGAGGAGATAAAAGCTCCAAACATAGTTGAATGACTCTTGGGATCCGAGCCTGGTACGGATGCAAATTAAAATCAAAACCATATAAACAGCAGCACAATTGCACTATTCAGGACTCCTTCATTAGCAGCCGGCTCTCCAGCGCCACTGCCTGCAAAGACAACTTCCCTTTCTTCTCCGTTCTAACTAATTTCCAAGCTGGTCAACAAAAAGGGGGCTAAGGACAAAAGAGTTTTAATTGATGACGCGCTGGAGAGAGGGTCGTTGGGGGAGACTCATTTCATGTGTACAAATCAAAAGCAAATGTGATGTGTCAGACCAGCCAAGAACAGGTCTCCTGCTGAGAATCATGAGGGGGGCCAGTTTCTCCTCTCAAAGTTCACCACAGTCTGGAAACAAACAACCCAGTGGTCACATCCACCAGCTTCCCACTGGCCTTCCAGCGCCTGGACAGAACGACTTTTCCCCAACATTCAGCAGCTCAGCCCGTGAAGCTCCAGGCTGCTGACACAGTAGCCTTTGCTCTTTGCCATGAGTCCCTTTGCTGAAACTCCAGGAAGCATCACTAAGATGAACAGTCGCTCCGCTGAAAAAATACATTTACATCAAAATCCACTTCTTGCTCAACATTCTGGCTCCAGGAGGAAACCTCAGCTTACAAACCTCAGATTCCTTTCATTTTCTTTGCAGCAGGGTTAGCATTTTCGATCACCTATGCCTCTCCAGGAGACCCATCACACAGTAGTGCTCACCAGCTGTATTTTCCACCCCACAAAGGCATGTTCACTATTCCAGACTCCACCATATGACTCCCCAATCTCCCCAATCTCTTCCCCATATTTTTAATTTGCTATTATTTCCCTGAGGTCCAACTATATTCTTTCAGTTTCCCCGAATCTCTGTTTTCATTTTTCAAATAGGTAATAATCTTTGCTGCTCATCTCATGGGCCACAGTGAGAGTCAAATGAAATGAAAGCTATGGGGAAATGGCATTCTCACGCCAACACAAGCATCTTAATTGAGGCACTGGACCTTTCAGTGACTGCTCCAAACTTCCCTCTTTTTTTGTTACATGAGGCAAATGGAGTTTTTTTTCCAGCTGATTTGCACCTCAACATCAAAAGAAACTTCCAACATTCAAAAGACTGGAATCAAAAATAGCCTGAGTAAGCCCTCCCACAACTCCGGAGGCTCCCCAGGATTCTCCACTGCCTACAACTCTTTGCTCTACCCAGTTGATGCTTCTGACCACACCCTCGATAGGAAGCAGATGGGCAGTTGCCAGAGAGATGGAAAACCAACGTAGTAAGAATGGGAGTGGGGACTGGGGTTTCTTTTCTCTAGTTTAGTTGTTACCTAACTATTTTTTAGAGAAGACCCTATCACTAGGATCGCCTAGGTCATGCCCCTAGACGTTAGGTTTGGTCATGGTAAACAATTTATACCCAGTCCTGCACTCATGGAGCCTTCATTCTCTGCTGGGAGAGGGTAAGGGAGACGCTGAGCTATCACACAAATAACTGAGTTTGAGACAAATGTTACAAAGCAAGAGTTATGGGAGGGTGACGGAGGGTATACAACTGAGTACTGTGCACCTCTAACAGATGATTTAAGTAAAAGTTAACTTCGTAGACTAACTCAGTGTCTTTTAACCTTTCTGACTGTGCCCACCCTGTTCCAAACTTGTTTCCTTCCTGTGGCCACTGTTTTACTTGTTGGCCCCTAGTCTGAGGCTCTCCACTGAACTGATTTTTACCTGTGGCCCTCTAATAATACTCCGGGTATTATACTCCATAGGGGCTATCGGTGCCTGCTGAGAAGCCCCCTTTGCCAGCAGCTGCAGACAGGGGCACTGTGCTTTCCTGACTCTGTCCTAAGTCAGGCAGACACAGTGAGAGGAGGCAGCAACGTGAATGACCCATGACCAGAGTCCTCTCCACCCTCCCCAGCCTGCAGTGGTCACTAGGCCATATGGTTATTCTCTCATTTTCCCAGCTGATAAGGATAAAGGAGCGATATCTGCTCTGGGCAGCCCTGGCATTAGGAGAGAAGAACCCCAGGGCAGGCGATTATTAGCACATGACACAGCACTATTTACCTCAATCCTCAGAAGCCCTTGCTGCATCAGCCTGGACAAAGCTGTTGAAAAGATAATAATGTGAGACTGATAATGCTCTGGTCTTAAAAGGTCTTCTAAACTGCACACACTTGCACTGGTTTCCCTAGGGCAGTCATGACAAATTATCCCAAACCGGGTGACTTCAAGCAATAGGAATTTATTCCCTCACACTTGTGAAGGCTGAAGCCCCAAGTCAAGGGTGTCACCAAGTGGACTATTTTCTGGAGGCCTGAAGAAAGGCGCTGTGTGATCTCTGGGATTGTGTGGCCTGTAATGACATTGTTAATCCCTATGCTTGCTGGTAACATGATCCTTTCTTCAAAGTCTGTCTTTCCTCTTCTCTTAAGGAACCTTTGGATTGAGGGTCTATCCTAACTCCAAGATGGTCTCAAATTAGATTCTCACTTTATATATGCAAGGATCTTCTGCCCTAATAAGGTCAACGTCACAGATTACAAGGATTAGGAGTTGGAAATACCTTTTTTAGAGGGCAGCCAAAGAACCTGCAACAGTGTGCAAACTAAGGGGAAGGAGAAAGGTAAATTAACCCACGCTGCTACTCTACTCAAAACTGAAGCACTCGGCATTTTTTCCTTTTCTCTCTCTCTCTCTCTCTCTCTCTCTCTCTCTCTCTCTCTCTCTCTCTGTACACGGAACATCAGACTAGATGCTATTTTTTTTTATCATTTTATTTGAAGCACTGTGATTTACAGTACTGCTCATGATAGGGTTTCATGCTTATGAAGTTTTAACACCATATTTTCTTTTTTTAATTTTTTATTATACCACCATGAGACATACAATTACAAAGGTGTTCATAATTGGTTCTTGGTAATACAGTATTCCAGCACCCATCCCTCCACCAGTGCCCCATTTCCACTACCAATGTACCCTACCCCCTTCCGCCCACCCCCAGGCTGCCTCAATAGCAGGTACCCCAGTTTCCTCTCTTTCTGTCTCTCTCTCTCTCTGTCTCTGCATCTCTCTCCCTCTTATTTTACACATTGTGGCTAGCCCTGCAGGTATTTAGAGTTTATCACTTAAGTCTCTTTGTAATACCATATTTTCTACCAGAGTGTCTACTTCCCTCCACCAGTGATAACTTTTTAATCAGACACCAAAAGCAAAAATCAACAAGTGTGACTGCATCAATTAAAACATTTTTGAACTGTCGATGAGACACCCCCAAATGAAAAAGGCAACTAACTAAATGGGATAAAATATTAGAAAAACATACTTGATAAGGAGTTAATATCTAAAATGCAAAAGAGACTTATGTGATAAAACTATCTAAAATTTGGTAGAAGGACCTGATGTGATAGTACAGTGGATAGGGTACTTGCCTTGCATGTGGATGACTTGGGTTCAATCCCTGGAACCTCATTTGGTCCCCTGAGCCCTGCCAGGAGTGATTCCTAAGTGCAGAGTCCCTAGTAAGTTCTGAGAACCACCAGGTGTGGCAAAAAAAAGTTGGCAAGAGGTTTGAAGCCATGTTTTTGCCCCATTGAAGATGACCAATAGAATAGGCACATGAAAACACACTCATCATCATTAATCACCAAAATAAATGCAAATGAGAATAGGCTAGGGGATAATTTGCATGCTTTATATGCAAGAGGCCTGGGTTCATTCCCAACACCAGATGGTCCCCTGAGAAAATGACCTCTGGGCAGCTGGGAGTAAGGTCCTGAGCATAGTTGGATAGGTCCTAAATGCCAAACGAAAACAATCAAAACCACAGAGATTAATAGCCTTTATCAGTTAGAATTCTTATTATAAAAACAAAAAAAAATAACGTGTTGGCAAGGATTTAGAGAAAACAGGACACTGTGTGTTGTTTGTGGAAATATAAATTGGTGAGGTAGCTATGGAAAACAATGTGGAGTTTTCTAAAAATAAAAGAGAGATCCCTTTTTAAAATAGAAGCTAAAAAAAAATAGAAGCTAGACAGGCAAAACAGGGGTCAGGAGGACTTATCAATAGTTGGAATCTAACACCTGTGTGGGGGGACAGAGTTTAATAAGATAGAGAAGGGACCAGCTTGCCAACAATAGTTGGTAATGGTAATGCTGGACTAGAACTGAATATTGAAAATAGATAAATGGATATACATAATAACCCCTCAGTTATTTTCCAAAGTGGAATCTAACACAAGCATCTGGGAGTCAGAGGTTGGTTGAGACATAGAAGGAACAGTGTGCTAACAATTGTTGTAAGTGATAATACCAGCCTAGAACTGAGTATTGAATACAGGCAAAAAGGTACACATGATAATCTCTAAATGTATGTATCGCAATCCACAGTGTGTAAGAGAAGAGGAGAGAGAGAGAGAGAGAGAGAGAGAGAGAGAGAGAGAGAGAGAGAGAGAAAAGAGATAAAGAACTCTCCATTGAGGCAGGCTAGGGAGAGGGGAGGGACTCCGGGATATTGATGGTGGGAAATGGGCACTGGTGGAGGGATTGGTGCTGAAACAATGTATGACCAAAACCCAGACATGAACATCTTTGTCATTGTATATCTCACGGTTATATAATAAAATATTAAAAAAATAAAACCCTTGGTGTATGTACTGTTAAACCACAATGTGCAAAGAAGAGAGGGAGAAAGAAGAAAAGTGTTGACCATAGAGGCAGGTTGGGGAGGGACTGGGGACATTGGTGGTGGGAAATTTGCAATGGTGAAGGGATGGGTGCTAGAACAGGTATGACTGAAACCCAAACATGAACTGCTTTGTAATTGTCTATCTCATAGTATAATAAAATTAAAAAAATATAGGGGGTAGGAGATAGACCACAGGGGTTAAAGCATTTGTGCTTTGTATGTGGTTGACCCTACTTTGAATTTCTGGCACCACATATGGTCCCCCGAGAACTGACAGGGGGTTACTCATGAGCACAGATCAGGAAGAGCCCCTGAGCAATGCCTGGGGCTCAAACCATCCTCTCCAATTTTTTGATTAAAAATAAAGCTACCATATAATCCATCAACTCCTTTTCTGGGTGCTCATCCAAAGAAAATTTAATCTAATTTATAAAGATATATGCATTCCCCACTTCTCATTTATTGTAGCATTATTTACAATAGCCAAGATATAAAACTACTTAAGTGTCCATTAATAAATGAATTGGATTGTGTGAGAGATAAGAAAGGAAGTTAATCCATTTTAGAGAATGGATTAACAAACTATGACCCTATGGAGCAAATCCACCCTGCTGCCAATTTTTATAAAGCTTTATCGGAACACACAGTAACATGAATTCACTTCTGTATTGTCTTTGATTGATTTTCCACTTCAACACAGAGCTGAGTGGGTGTGACAAATTATATCCTTGACAAAGCTTAAATCTTCAACATTCTGCACAAGGAATAAGCATTGATCTTTTGGTATACTCCACGTTTCTTTCTTTTTTTTTTTATCCTGTTTTGTTTTTTGTTTCTGGACCACGCCTGGCTGTGCTCAGGACTTACTCCAAGCTCTGAACTCAGAGATCATTCCTGGCTGGCTCTGTGGACCACATGGGGTGCTGGGGATTGAAACCAAGCCAGCAGCATGCACAACAAGTACCCTACCTGCTATACTATAGCGTTAGCTCCACACATTTTTTATTCAAGTTTTCTATTCTTCCAGAAAAATGGAAAGTTTTCCCTACTCTCCCTCAATCCACAGACTGGGTTTGTGCCAAAGTTCTAATTCATATTTTCCAAGATGACTGGTCAATAAAATAGTCACCAGAAACATGTGGCTTTTAAATGTAAAAACAATTACAACTGCCCTTGATGATAATAATTTAATAACCCTTAGTTTAGATTCTTTGAGGGCTCTTATCACCACACCAGATTGTCTTAACCTGGACTTCACCTTCACCTGGACTACTTTGAAAAGAAAAGACCAAAACCTCAATAAAAAGCCCATGGTCTAGAAGCCAAAGTGATAGCACAGTGGTTGGGACATTTGCCTTGCACATAGCCCACCCGGGTTCCATGCCCAGCACCCAATATGTTCCCCTAAGTAACACCAGGGGTATGTCCTGAGTGAAGATCCAGGAGTAATTTCTAAGCACTGCTGGCTGTAAACCAAAACAAAGTCAATGTCCTAAGAAACATCAGAATCATCTTAAGTATCCAAGGTGTGCTAGGCTCTGTTTTGCAAATAACATTGCATTTAGCAATAGAAGTGATTCAATATGCTACTTGTTTTCCTTTGTTTGACTTATTTCACTTGGCATAATGCCCTCAAGGTCCTCAAATTTGTGAGGAAGGACTGATAATCCTCATTTTGCGTATGAGAAAGGAAACTCAAAGATAGAAATTGCTGGTGGAAAAGGCCAATTTGATCTTAGATCAGCCTGTCTAGGCACTTCTACTGCTTCCAACCTCCTGCACTGTCCGCTGCCTAAATGTTTCTACAGAATTAATGGGAAGAATTCCACCGCTTTGGTCAAAGAGATGATGAGCAGGAACTCTATCAAGTGAATTCTCTCTGCACAACAAACAATATCAGGCCATATATAACCTGACCCTGTAGGCTAGAGTCACTCTATTGGTTCCTTGGACATCAGCTACTGTTGGATTCCTCTTTTAATTCCTGAAGTTATGAGCTAAGGAAACGGGAGGGGGAGTGGTGGGGGAGCCATTCATAGGAAAGTTTGTCTTATAATAAGATAAAAGACCTAGTTGCCCCCTAACCAATTTATATTATCCCAAACACCATATTACAAACATTTAAGCTCCTAACCAGAGACAGGAACCAGTATTGTGAGAAGCTTCTGGAAACTACACCCACAAAGTGTACCTACAAAGGTCAGGGGACTCATTTAGAGACAAAAAGATCCAACACAGGCACACAAGCAGAGCTGTGATTCTTTTCTTTTTCAATATTTTATTATACCATCATAAGATATGCAATTACAAAGATGCTCATGTTCGGGTTTCAGTCATACAGTGTTCCAGCACCCATACCTCCACCAGTGCCCATTTCCCACCACCAATGTTCCCAATTCCCTCCCCCTCCCCCCAGCCTGCCTCTGTGGCAGGCACTTTTAACTCTTCTCTCTCTCTCCTTCCTCTCTCTCTCTCTCTCTCTCTCTCTCTCTCTCTCCCTTCTCTTACACATTGTGGCTTGCAATACATACATTTAGAGGTTATCATATAAATCCCTTTGCCTACATTCAATGCTCAGTTCTAAGCTGGTGTTATCATTTCCAATGATTATTAGCACACTGTTCCCTTCTCTATCTTACCTAACCTATGACTCCCACACACTTGTGGTTGATTCCTCCCATTGACAAGACCTCCTGATCCATGTTTTGCCTGGTCTTGGGTATTGGTATCACACAATATATTTATATCCCATATATATTTATATCCTATAAATAAACGTAGTCATTCTATATCTGTCTTTTCCCTCTGGCTAATTTCACTCAACATGATCCTCTCTATGTCCATTCATTTTTAGGAAAATTTCATAATTTCGTTTTTCCTAACAGCTGCATAGTATTCCATTGTGTAGATGTACCAAAAGTTCTTTATCTAGTCATCTGTTCCCGAGCACTATGGTTGTTTCCAGATTCTGACTATTGTGAATAGTGCTGCTATGAACATAAAACTGCAGTGTCGGGAAAGTTGGGTGTCCTGACAAAATCCAGGAGCAGGGTGTAGGGGATCCCCTTCTGCCCCAGGGGATTAGCGGCAGGCAGACAGAGACAGATGCAAGAATCCAGCAAAGTTTCAAAAGGCTTTACTCTCACAGATTCTGGTATACAATCCAGTAACAGGAAAACCCCAGACTTAGGTTCCTAACTGGACTCTGGCCATGTGTAGGTTTAGAATCCCAGGTCAAGATGACTGCTACTACGTGCTAAGGCCCATCAGGGAAAAGAAGTAGAGCAGAGAGCAGACATGCAGGGAGAGGGAAAGAAGAGAAAAGCAGTCTACTGCTTTTATATATCTTTTAACCCTGACCAGCCCACATCAAAGAAAAGCCGTTAAGGCCAATTCTCTTCAGGTAACTTCTCCCAGGACTTCACCTAATCCATTGAAATGTTAATATCACCCCAGCCAAGGCTGCTATGATTGCAGTTTCCCTGCAGGCCCTATGTAGAGTGGGGGAAGGACACATATCTGTACCAGTGGATATTCTACAACCAGGTATATATTTCTCCAGGCCTTCACAAGATTCTTGTCTTTACTTCACAGTTGTTTTGGATATTAGCCTTTAGACTTATTGAGAGCCACGCTTACTTGCTTGGAGACAAACAGTATTCCTCTCTGATCTAATTATGATTATATTATACTTAGAGATCCAATATGGCCAGTTAACTTACTGGTAAGATCTATCTAGTCCCATGATGACTGTGATAGCATGAGAGAAAATATTTATACTAGCTAACATAGAATACATGGTAAGATATTCTGCCACATATTCACAAATCCAAACTGTTTCACTGCCCCTATCTACAAAGTGGCCTGCAGGAGATAACTCCAGGCAAGGTGCAGAGGCTCTGGGCAGCAGTGTTCTGCAACAGAGTGCATATTGATGGACAGCATTTGGATTACCGTTCTATAGAGAATAGCAGAGTACTTAGGACTACTAAACTTGGTTTCTAATTTTGTAGTGAAGATGGTCATTTTGGCACAAGAGACCCAGAAGAAGAACATCTTGCTCAGACTATCATATAGTTCCTCAAGATTACTAGTGTTTGTCAGTGCTTGAATTATTAGAACGAGTTTCACATCCTGAGGTTGTATTCGGCTTGAGAGGCTAGATATGCAAGAGATAATTACTGAGGCTCATGCCACTTAAGTATAGGTTGCTGTTATTGTTCACATGGTGGTGTTGAATTTTACATCCTGTTTTCCCATCAGCTCTGGACTGAATCATCCCCTCTTCTCTCACACTTGCTTCTGAGGTCTTGGAAGGGAAACACTGGCAAGTGTTAGTTAACCTACATGCTGATTAGAGAAAGCTCAAACATTGTCTCCTGGGAAAATCACCTTCCAGCATTCTTTGGGTTCTCTTAAGGTGATTCATGGGCCTGTAAATGACTAGAGATGGTCATCTTTGCTTTAAACTGAAAAACATCACTCATTATATGCAGGCCTGCCAGCATTTAAGCAACAATGCTTCTAAAAACTTTGTAAATTATTTTTATTTGCGCGATATGATTTCATAGCTGTTTACAATGGATTTTTAGGCATGCAGTGTTCTCACCTCTAGTCACCTATATCTCCATCCCGCCATCCCTGAGCTCCTGACTCCTCCTCATGCACGCCTGACTGCACTGGGCAGGACCTTGTGAGGCCTCCTCAGGATGTGTATCTTGGGATTAGTCTTCTGCTGGGGGAAGCCTGCACAGGTCAAGATGTTCCTGAACCTGTCAGCATCACAGAATTTCTGCAGAAGACAGGTTTTCAATTTTTTTTCATCTTCCCTGAAAAAAATTGTACAGCCAACACATCACTCTGAGTGAGCGGAGTATCAGCATGGGTGTGAGTGCTGTCCAGCAGCTGTAGATTCTGGCTGGGCAGTCAGCCAGCTTGACTCTTCCAACTAAATGATTGTTTTCACCAGAATATTCTCTAGCTTCTGGTCTCAACGTACAATGCCATTGGCATGAAGGAAATTTACGACTGGCAGATCAAATCTTTTTTATTTATTTATTTATTTATTTATTTATATTATACAACCATGAGATATGCATACAATTACAAAGATGTTCATAATTGGGTTTCAGTCATACAGTGTTCCAGCATCCATCCCTCCACCAGTGCCCCATTCCCACCACCGATGTCCCCACATTCCCTCCCACCTCCCCCAACCTGACTCTATAGGAGGTACTTTTCCTCCCCACCCCCTCCGCCCTCACTTGCTCTCGCTCTCTGCTAAATATTGTGACTTGCCCTACATTTAGGGTTTATCATTTTTTGTGTATTCAACACCAGCTCCACCACCAACATGCCGCTACCACCACCAAAGGCCTACCACCCACTCCCCATTCCACATCACACCACCTCCCCCACCCGCCCCATTTGTTACAACTACAATGATCATTACAATGTATATGTGGGTACGTTCCTGGGAAGGACCTGGCCCTAAAATTGGTTGTTATCTAAGCCTGGCTGCTGCTGCACATTGTGGGGAGGAGCCAGTGCAGCTCTGCATCTGGACGTTCTTCCACATTACTGATGATGGTGGCTGCAGAGCTCGTAGCCACACCCAATGGGTCATTGGTGGTGAAGGAATGAGGGGAAGGGCTTCAATCCCTGTTCCAAGCCCTGCCAGAGGCCACAGCAGCCCACAAGAGATCAAATCTTTGATGGTCTCAACTAGCAAACTTGGTGGGATGCCTTATCCAAACACACCATTAGGCATTGTCCATATAGTCAAACACCAGAGTCACGTGGGTCTCCTAGTTGGCTTGCACTTAGGATCTCCTAGTGGCACAAACATCCATCAGTCAATTACCTCCCTAGAAGCTTATACAGTGGTACAATGTATAAACTCTGTTGAGGTATCTGGAGGCCATAGGTCAGACCACTGACACAGGCCACAGGGCACAGCAGCCTTTTCACCCTATCCTCAGCATGAGACCAGTTGTAAAAGAGGCTCATCTACTGGGATCAGTGCTGATGCCCTAGACTTCATTTTTTTAATTTTATTTTTTATTAAGTATTTTATTATACCACCTTGAGATATACAATTACAACGTTGTTCATGTTTAGAGGTTTCGGTCACATAGTGTTTCAGCACCCCGCCCTCCACCAGTGCCCATTTCCCACCACCAATGTCCCCAATTCCCTCCCCCTCCCATAGCCTGCCTAAATGGCAGGTTCTTTATCTCTTTTCTCTCTCCCTCTCTCTCTCTCTCTCTTTTCCTTCTCTTATACATTGTGGGTTGCACTACATACACTTAGAGGCCATCATGTGCATTTTTTGCCTGTATTTAATGCTCAGTTCTAGGTTGGTATTAGCCCTTTCGACATTTATTCACACATGTTCCCTTCTCTGTCTTACCTAACCTCTGACTCCCACACGTTTGTGGTAATTTCCACTTTTGGTAAGACCTCCTGATCCACGTTTCGCCTGACATTGGATTTTGGTGTCATAATATGTGTAGATAGATAGATAAATAGATAGATAGGTAGGTAGGTAGATAGATAGATGGATGGATGGATGGATGGATGGATGGATGGATGGATGGATGGATGGATGGATGGATGGATGGATGGATGGATGGATGGATGGATGGATGGATAGATAGATAGATAGATAGATAGATAGATAGATAGATAGATAGATAGATAGGATAGATAGATAGATAGATAGATAGATAGATAGATAGATAGATAGATAGATAGATAGATAGATTTATGCCTAGACTTCATTTTTAACTTCCCTCCTGGAGGGGCTGACTCTGCTGGTCAAAGGAATGTACTATAGGCATCTAATATCTGTAAACAGTTTGGGTAGTAAAGTGAGGTGATCTCCATGACAGGATTATACTTTTAACTCATCAGTTTAAGAATCAATAATTCAGTGAAAAGAAATCTAGAAAAAAGTTTGTGAGAGTATGATTTAGCTCAGTGGTGAGATCTGATCTAGGCATCTTCCTATTTACCCAGCTCTCAGTGAGGATAGAGCGAGAAGAGTCGCCAGACCATGTTCTTAGAGAACAGGAAACTCAATGGAAAAGCTCAAGTACTGGGTAAACCAAGTCATTATAAGGCTCAAGAATGGAGCTTTATCCCCAAACACTATACAGAGTCAATGTAGTCCATATAGTCATATAAGGATGCTCATGATGTTTTAAAAACATGCATCAAACACTCCTGAAATTTATACAGAGCAATGAAACTCCCTGAAAAGCTAAAGCAATCCACAGGAAAAGAATATTGGAGGCATCACTTTCTCCAACTTCAAACAGTACTATAAAACAGTAGAAATTAAAACAACGTGATACTTAAATGAGGACAGACCCTCAGATTTGTGGAATAGAAAACCCAGAGACCCTCAGGTCAGTTAAAATTATGAAGCAGAGCAAGGAAAGGCTCTTGAATAAGTGTTGTTGGGTAAACTGGTCTGCCACATGAAAAAAATAAACTCAAATATCTTTCTAATTCCATGCTCAGGAATCAAATAAAAATGGACTGATGATTTTGATATTAGACCTGAATCCATAGAGTAAAATATAGGCAGAACTCTCTATGATATTGACCCTAAAGGCATCATCAAGAATGAAATGCCACTGACCAAGTAGAAGCAAAGATAAACAAATAGGATAATATTAAACAAAGAAACTTTGCACCTCAAATGAAATGAAGACTATAACACAAACAAAGCCCACAGACTAGGAGAAATTATTTGCCCACTATTTATCCAAAAGGTTAATACCCAAGATACTTAAAGTACTGGCAGGATGCTACAAAAAAAATCCAACTCTACTTAAAAAATGGGGAGAATAGATGAACAGGAACTTCTTCAAAGAAGAAGCATATGAAAAGAAGCTCTATATCACTAATCATCAGGGAAATGCCCATCAAACAACAATGAGATATCACCTCACACCACAGAGACTGGTACTCATCAAAAAGAACTACCAGTGTTGGCAAGGATGCAAAGAGAAAGGGATCCTCATTCACTGCTGGTAGGAATGTTAACTAATCCAGCCTTTTGGAAGACAGTATGGAAATTCCTCAAAAAAAAAAAAAAAAAACAAGGACTTCAGCTTGCATATTACCCAGCAATCCCATTCCTGGGAATATACCCCAAGGGCCCAAAAGCACAATGCAGAACACATTTGCACTTGTATGTCCATTGCCGCACTATATATAATAACCAAAATATAGAAACTATCCAAATGCCCATGAAAAAATGATTGTATAAAGAAACTGTAGTACATACACTTCAATGAGCTTGGTTACTGTGTGGATATGGTCGATTGTGCTGATCCTTTCTGGAATCCAGCTTGCTCGCATGGTTGTCCTTCATCTAGTGTTCTGCCAATCCTGTTCAGGATGACTCATGTAAACAGCTTGTAGATGACGGACAACAGGCAGATGGGGCGATAGTTGCCGATGTCGTGAATGTCTCCCTTCTTGAACAGTAGAACTGTCCTGCTGGTTTTCCATTTGGGAGGGCACCTTGCATTCGGACAGGTAGCGAGTGAAGAGCTGAGCTAGTGTACTGATGAGTACTGATGGCAGATTCTTCAGGTGTACGGGTCTGACTTTGTCTGGGCCTGGTGCTGTTCCCTTCTTTACTGACAAGATGGCATGTCGGATTTCAGAAGGGAGAACGTTGGGAATGACATATCCATCCTGTGGAATTTGGTATGTGAGCAGGTGGATGTGGCTATCAAAGAGATTTGAGTAGAAGTCATGGATAATCTTCTCCATTGCCTTTCTGGAAGATGTGATAGATCCATCAGGGCGTCGGAGGGCAGTCATCTTGGTCTTATAGTTGGCGAAGGACAGGAGGGCGGTGTGAATGCTTTTCCTGGCTTCTGCTGCATTTTCTAGTATTTCTGCTCTTCTGTCTTTGAGGTCTTCTTTTATCACTTCTCTGCACCATTTAGCAAGCTTGGACGTTAACATTTGGTCTCCTCAGGCTCGCGCCTTACCACGTTGGCAAATGAGCTTGAGAGTTTCAGAAGACAGGCGTCCTTTTGTGTCTTTTCTCTCTCTCTCGGCATTCTTTGCACAATCATGGAGGTGCTGAACCAGTCGGTTGTATTCTTCATCGATGTTGTCAATGGTGGTATCTTCCCATGTTGCTGCAATGGTGCCAAAGAGTTCCCAGTTGGTGGTCATTCTGGGAGTTCTCTTCTTAAACTTTGCAGTCTTTTCTCCCGTTGCGGAAAGTAGAATTTTGCACGAAGGAGACGGTGGTCCGATCCTGTTTGGAATTTGGGGCCGACAGCAACATTGGTCAGACAAAACCGTTGATTGAAGATGATGTGGTCAATTTCATTGTGGAACTGTCCACCAGGAGATTCCCATGTCCAACATTTCTCTTCAGCCTTCTGGAACTGTGAGTTCCCATGAATGGTCTTGGTGGACATGATGAACTCAGATAGTCTCTCACCCTGTTCGTTCCATTCTAGGCCCTGGGTCCCAATGTGGAGTTCTCAGCCGATCTTCTTGGTCCTATCTTGGCATTAAAATCACCGACTATGATCTTGTAGAAAGTATGATCTTTTTTATCGAACTCCTCCAGTTCCATGTAGAATTTCTCAATTTCATCTCCTTTGTATGTGGATGTTGGTGCATAGACAATGAAGATAGAAATTGCTGGCAATGGGCCACATCTCTTCAAGTATAATTGTCCTATTTGGTTTGTTAGGCATTCAAATGAATCAATGTTGACGGCCATGTTCGTGTTGACAAGGACACCAACTCCACCGACGCCTCTTTTATCGCATGTTCCAAGGAACAATTCTTCTCCGGTGTCAAATACAGCATGATACAACTGACGCCTCCTCGTCTTAGTCAGACCAATGATGTCGTACTTGATCTTTTGTGCTTGCACCATCAGATCCTCAATATATGCTACCGATGCCAGTGTACGTGCATTGAAAGTACAGACAGTCATTTTAGTCCTTCTTCGCTTTGGCAGCCTAGGATGGCCATGAAATTTTGTCTGGCACTGCTTGTTCACCTTTCTTACTGCTGCCGTATTAAGGGCTCTTTCAGTGCAGGAAAATAATCATTTTTGTTACTGGTTTTGGCATATAGAACACGCATTGGACAGCTTGCCAGGCTCTGCCGTGCGGGCGCTATACTCTCATTACTTTGTGGTGCTCTCTCAGAGGGGTGAGTAGAATATTCATAGCAATATGGAAGTAAATCGCATGGCCACTCTGCGGCCGCACGCAACGAGGAAAGCTGGTTTCTACTCTACCAGATGTATCTGTGTCTGTGGCTCAAGATTTCCTGGTCTTGAAATACTCTCCACTGAAGGGCGGGTCTCTGTAGGGTGGGTCCCTTGTAGGCTGGGTTTCTGACAAGCCGGACTGGAGACTGGATAAATCTGTTGTGTGGAGAACTTACGAGCTGCGGAGTGTGGATGGTGAAGATTGCTGCCAGCAAGGTGTGGGGGGGTTTCTCTGGGCTCTTCCGAGGCTCCATCGGGATTGTGGGCTCGGGGTGGAAGTTGCTCTCATGGTCCATGGTATGCAGGGGGTTCAACGGGGAAAGCTGGTTTCTGCTCTGCCGGGTGTATCTTTGTCTCTTCCCCAGGGTTTCCCTCAGGGTTCTTGTCTTCCTCACAGAAGAAGAATTTTCAGGAATCAACAAGCAGTGAAGTAAAACAGATTTTATTGTGGAGGTTTTAGGAGGGGGAACTGTAGGGAGAGAGAGAGAGAGAGAGAGAGAGAGAGAGAGAGAGTATACATCTCAAGAGGTGAGATGAGGGCTTCTCCAGAGGCAGAGAGTGAGCAGTACAAGATGCTGCTCTGTCTCACGTTCACTGATTTACAGAAAGCCTTTGATTCTGTGGAGACTGAAGCAGTCATCGAAGCCCTAGCCAAACAGGGTGTTCAAACCCAATACATCAAGATCCTTCGTGAGCTGTATTACGGATTCACCACTAGGATCTCACCATTCTACAAAGAAGTGATCATTGACGTCAGAAGAGGGGTTCGACAGGGTGATACCATTTCACCAAAACTCTTCAGCACCACCCTCGAGAACATCATGCGACAATTAGAATGGGAAGGAATGGGAGTGAAGATAGATAGTCAGCAACTACACCACCTCCACTTCGCTGATGACATTGTTCTAATAACACCAAACATTAGCCAAGCGGCACAAATGCTGGCTGACTTTGACCAAGAATGTGGAAAGATAGGTCTACAGATGAATCTGAAGAAAACTATGTTCATGAAAAATAACTAGTTCCTGAGGTCCCATTCACTCTCAATGGAACAAACATCTCTGAATGCAGCAGTTATGTGTACCTAGGTCGAGAAGTCAACATGATGAACAACCTAAAACCTGAGCTGTGCAGGAGGAAGAGAGCGGCATGGAATGCCTTCAAGGCATCGAAGAAATAGCTAAAAAGGACAAAGAAAATCTGGCTCGGGCACATCTCTTCGATTCCACCGTTCTCTCTGCATTAACATATGCCTCAGAGACCTGGGCCCTATGAAAGCAGGGATGAGAATGCTATTCGGGTCTCCCCAGAGAGGAATCGAAAGAGCTATGCTTGGAATATCAAGCCTCACTCAAGTAAGAGAAGGAATCCGGAGTTCTGACCTCCGTTGCTATTCCAGAATCAGGGACCCTGTCTCGTTTGCCAAGGCATCGAAAATCAGATGGGCTGGACATATAATGTGATTTGGAGACAACCACTGAACTAGAGCCATTACCGACTGGATCCCATGGGATGTCAAAAGATCACGTGGCCACCCACCTACAAGATGGTCAGACTTCCTTGTCAAGACCCTGAAAGACCAGTTTTTAGGCTCTTCATATTCCTGAATCAACCAGATGCCATTGGGCTACATTGGCACTTGATAGGGTCCAATGGAAATGTTACTAGCGCCCGCTCGAGCAAATTGATGAATAATGGGATTCAAGTGATCAAGTGAAGTACATACACACAATCGAATACTCCTCAACCATACAAAAAGATAAAATCATGCAATTTACTGCAATATGGCGATATAGTATTTGTATGTCAATATCAGACGCCCAGTCGCAAATAGAAACAAAGAGCTGGAGAACAGGTCTTCAGTAGAAAGCTTGACAGTTACTGTGGGGATAAATTAGGGGACGCTTTCAATGTGGGGATAAATTAGCAAAGAGAACACAAGGACAAACGAAGGGAAATGTGCCTAACACAGAGCCAGGTTGTGGGACACAGAAGGGAACTTAGGACATTGGGGGATGATAGTAGACACTAGTAAAGAGATTGGTGTTAGAACAATATATGCCTGAAACTCAATCATAAATATCTTTGTAACTTTGCAATGTGATTTAATTTTTTTAAAAAATGAATGAAGCCTTAGGAAGATAGCTCAAAGGTCTAGTATACATGTTGTATGTATGATACTCAGGTTCAATCCCCAGATTCAATCACACAGTCCCCAAGCACTACACCAGGAGTAGCCCTTGTGCATTGTGGATGTGGTCCAAACTCTCAATGAAGTTGAATTTGAGGTTTGGGAGGGAGAGAAAATTGGAACACATGGGGAGTGGGCAGAGGAGAGGGCTAGAAAATAAAGGGGAAAAAAAGAAAATTTTTTTTCACAACACACCTGGCTGTGCTCAGGACTTGTTCATGGCTCTGTATTCAAGGATCATGCCTAGTAGTACTCAAGAAACCTTATGTGGTTGGTTACACACAAGGCAGCTGCCTTATCCCTGTACCCTCTCCAGTCCTTCAAAAATGTAGTTTTTAGTTTTATTTGGTTTTAAGGCCTCACTCAGCAATCCTCAGGGGTTGTTACTGGATCTGCACTCAGGAATCAGTCCTCGTAGTGTTGGGACAACCGTATGGGATGGTGCGGATTGAACCCAGGTTGGCCATATGCAAAACAAATGTCCTACCACAATACTATCTATCACTCTGGTCCCTCAAAAATGAAGTTTTAATACATACACAAACACACATGCATTTTTCATAGTATCACTTCTAAAGCCATTTCTCCTGGAATTAATCAATGACCAGAGTGAAATATTTCACAGCTTTTCTTCCCTCTCAAAGGTGTGAGAGAAAAATGATTTTGAGATTTATTTAGAAGAATTCTGAATTTCACATCCCACACATAAATGACAATTAATAAAATACAGAAATGTTGAAGATCTGCCTTGTCCAGGAAATTCTGACATAGATCTCATCCAGGGTCTTCTAGGCTGCTCATTAACAAAGATACTGCTCTGACCAGGGCAGGATATGCTTTTAGGAAGAACAGAAGGAGAAAAGTGGGAAGAGGTTTTTACCAGTAATGAGGATGAGAGCAAGTTAGTCTTAAATCCTATTTTATTAGTCTGGTTTGTATGAAAGAAGGCTCTCACTATCCTCTCAAGTCGTAATTGTTTGAAGTCTAATGCATGAACATCATTTTATTTTATAAAAGTTCTCTGGAATCAAGTGTCTTAGTCAAATCTCGCTAAAGAATATCAAATCCGAGTCTATTCTGCAAAGGAGAGGAAGGATACCTTTGATCTAATCATTAGAAGATCTGGATTCTTTTCCTGGTCTATAATCCTGAATTTGGTCAAGATCTTGTCTTCTCTGGGTCTCAGATTGGTCATGCGTGGGAGAGGGCAGCAGTACCTGATGATCTATGGGATCCCAGTCATGTCTGATCTTCCATGACTCAGCACCACTGATGCTGAAGTGACCTTCTGGACTGAGCAGTGAGTAGAGGCAGTCCTGTCCCCCTGGATGGCTGGTCTTACTGAACCTAAGTTTAATTCCCTATTTTAGCATTACCTCTGTGTTATGCAGAGAAGCCCCAGATGGGTAAGCTTTAGTATAAACAAGTAAGAAAATAATCCACTGCATGAATGATCCCATGTGGCTAGAACAGGTAAGGAGGTTCAGTTTCATATCTTTACATTAATAAGAGCATGTTAGAGCTGGAGCAATAGTTCAGCAGGTAGGGTGATAAGAGCATGTCAGAGCTGGAACAATAAATAGCACAGTGGGTAGGGCATTTGCCTTGCATGCCATCATCCCAGTTTCAATCCCCAGTATCCCATATGATCTCCTAAACACCTCCAGTGTAGAGCCAGGAGTAACCCCCTGAACATCACCAGGTCTGACCCAAAAAGCAAAATAAAATAAAATAAATAAGAGTATGTCACCATAGAGAACAACAAGCACCATCAATCACTTGAAGACATTTCCAAAGAGACCACAACATACTCTATTTCAATTGCTCACACTGGCCCATCCCATATTTAACTCACACTCAACTCTGCCTTTTCTTACTCATCATCCCAACTCTTGCCCATTCCCCATATGACATATGCATGTGTCAGTTTCCTGACTACCTCACTGCAATGTGTTCTCTGAAGGCAAGACCCCTGGTTGTGTCCATCTTGACCTCATCTTTGTTTTCTGTACCCGTCAAGCCTGGGGAAATAATGAATGGCACATTTGTAATATCTTTGGTATTTGATTCTCCACCCAGATTGGTGCTTCAGAGTTCCTGCTGAGTTCTCTATTCCCAAACCAGCGCCTTCATACTCTTGTCCACCAGGATGATGGTCTTCCTTTGCGACTCTTAGCTGCCACTACCAGTGAAAGGAGTCCATGGAGCTCACTGCTGACTGCTCGTGACTCATCAGTGTCCTTACTCAGTTTTTGCTTCTGTCTCCATGCAAAAAGGGAAGCATCTTTCTTCACACCGTGACAATAGTTCCTATGAGCTGCTTCTCACCTCCAAGGAATCTGACAGTTTCCATTTACAGCTCAGTCTGCAAAAGTGCTCACAAATTCAAAGAGGCCAGTTCTTTGCAATGGCATGGCATAGCTAAGATTGCTGTCTTTGTATGCTCATCCAAGTATTAGTGTTTAAGGCAAAACAGTTTATATTTCCCTCGGAAGACTCGAAAGAGAAAGCTTCAGCTGCTACAATGGCCCCTCATCTGTTTGGTAAGACAGAAATCAGAGCAGTGGCTTCTGTCAGAGACAGAACAGGAAAAAGAATTCCAGCCTTACTGTGCCTAGTCTGAAGACATTGGAGTCCTCAGAGGGATTGGCAAGCAGCTCTGTGCAACAGCAAGCCTAATATCTCCCTGGAGAAATGTCCATGACCTGCAGCAAAACAATGCATTCTGCAGCAAATGAAGCGATCCTCTGCACGACAGCCTGCCGCCCCAAACCCCGTGCTTAGCTCTAGGAAAGAAGAGCCATTTCCATGACCTGACTCCTACTGTGTGAGAAATAAGGCAATGCATTCAAAGCAATCAAACTTATGACATCAGGAAGAAATAGAAGTGTAGAGTGCTAAGGAAATAAAAGCACAGAGTGTAACTATTTGGGGACAATGAGTAAAAAGGACATAGAGCCACCTCATGTATCTCAGCTTCCCTGAATCATTAACAGCAGGATCGTAACCTCTAGTACTAATTTCTCTATTACTAAAAATATATGCCACACTAAATATGTCATATTTACAACTTTCATGTTTTAATCTTCAAATTTTTTATTTCAAGATTTAAAATTTAGATAAAAGAAAAGCATACTATTTGGAATTTGCTGAAAATTACTAGAAAGTTGAAAATATAAGGCTACTACAATATACAAGGATTGTATCTAAACTTCTGTCTTCTTATACATACTTGCCCAAAGAATTAGGAATTAAGGTGGTAATTATCATAAAAACAGGGGGAAATGTACATATACAATGTTGATGGTGAATACATAAAACAGAAAATTTCTGGATAACATATGTAAAGATACCTCTGAAGAACTAAAGTAATATATCAGGCGGATGCTGCGTCCTGGAAATGCATCAATAAAAGCAGCAACTCACATCCAGGCATCAAAGGTGGGGGCCCTGTAGAGGGGATACTGACAGCCGGCTCTAGCTGAGCTCCCCGGATCAATGCTGATCCCTTTCAGACATCTAGAGGACAGCAAGCACCAGAATGGTTGTGTCAGGGCACCATTTGCCAGAGCCAAATGCTGGCATTTCCAAACCACAAACTTTTTCAGGAGCAGATGTACAGGCCTGGCTATACAGAGAGTCATGGAAACTGTTTTGCAAGCTGTTGTATTTAAGAAACACTTTTAAAGTCTGCCTCAGTGCGTAATTAAGACAAGTTGCAACTCATCAGTCACCACACCCATTGTCTGAACACATTCAGTAAAGGTTAAGCATGCCTGCAAAAAGGAACTAGGGCAAGGTGAACAGCTTCCAGGTGACCTATGCTGTCAGAAAACTGGGCTTTCTGGAAGCAGCAGGACAAGACCAAGGACCAAATCCTAGAGCCTTAGGGGTTGGCCTGCCTTTAGCCCTCTGACTGAGTGCTCAAAGGAGGGTGTGTGTGTGTGTGTGTGTGTGTGTGTGTGTGTGTGTGTGTGTGTGTGTGTTGGTGTGTTGGTGGTGGTGGTGGTGATGGGTACAGCTCTTGCAAGAGCGGAGAAGTGTCTAATGTGTCTACCCTTGATCAATTCTTTCCTTTTCTGAGCTTTGGCTTCCCCCACACTGCTGAGAAATGCAGGCTCTATGTAAAAAGAGGTGGCTTTCAGTCAGACAGAATTCAGACAGAATTTCAGTCAAAAGGCCAAGAAAAAAGCGGGTGGGCAGGGGCAGAGAGGTAGTGCAAAGGGTATGAGGGTATGGTTCTTACCTTGCATAAGACTAACCTGGGTTCAATCCCCATCACCCTGTACGGTCCCTGGAGCACCACCAGGAATGATCCCTGAGCACAGAACCAGGAGTAAAGCCTGAGCACTGCCAGGTGCCCCCAAACAAAAACAAACAAAGGGTAATGTGCTGTATCACAATCAGCCTCAGCTAATATTCTTGGGTCAAGCATTGGCACTGCCAGCATTAAGCTCAGTGCTGGTTTGTGCGGTTGTTTTTGTTAGTTTTGGATGGGGTGTTGTTTGTGGGTCAGCTCAGGGCTTACCCCTGGCTCTACTCTCAGGGATTATGTCTGACATGTTTGGGGGACCATTTGTGGAGCTGGGGATAGAACTGGGGTTGGCTGCTTGCAAGACAGGCACCTTACCTCCTGTACTATCTCTGGCCCAAATACTGAGCACTCTGTAATCACCTGTCTGCTAAGAACCTTCTCTGAAGAGAAAACATTTACCTTCCCATCAAAAATTGGAGAAGAATGGCCAGGAGCTGGGGCAAGGGGCTGTGTTAATGCAAAGTATATGCCTGGGACCCTGGTGGAAACTTTTATAATTCTGGTTCTATTACTTATTACCTGGGTGCCTATTCTCTTTCCACTCACCTCTCCAAGTCTCAGTTTCTACAAGTTTAAAGGGAAACTAATGATATTTATCTTTCACATCTGTTTCAAGACATTAAGATAATGTATCTAGCAATGACTAGCATGCAAGAGTTACACAATAAGTTGTACCTATTTTTAGTAAAAATTATCACATGGGGCTCACTACTATGTGGGAATGATTCGATGGGGAGATGAGAGGAAAAAGATAATGACATGAACAATAAAATGGGCTTAGTGGGTAAACAAAGATTTTCCAGACCCAGATAGCTGCTCTAGCTTAGGAAATGTTCACCCTGCCAAAAGTCTGCCTCCGTCAAAATAAGTACGTAAATACTAAGCGTATGTAAGTATTCTTTGTTCTCTGCAAGTAAGTTTCCCACAGCCTTGAGATCTGCAGCAGGCAAGTATCATCCTGTTTTCGTGGGTAGGAGAAACTGAGGTACAAAAGATCACCCAGTTCTCCGAGTGAGTCAGAGGCACCACCCAGAATAAACCCAGGGCATAACAGTCTCCACTATTTTGGGACTTGAGCAGTTCTACCAAATGATTCATATTGGTAGAAATCCCAATTTATGGGGTGGGGATGGGGCGGGTGGGCAGGGGCAGTCAGTCCAACAACAAAATCCCTTCATTTTGTGGCAATCCAGAAGTTAACCTGCAGGGACCAGCATCCAATCTTCCACAGAAGTATTTGGACACCATCCTGTGTCGAGATCTCCTTGGATCTCCTTGCTTGTGTCCAATTGTCAAAGGTGTGAGCAGCAGCAGACACAGAATGAAGACCACACACCTTCCAACCTCAGCTTTCTGGACTCGACCCACAGTGCCCACCCTCTACCACAGGGATAAAGCCTACACCCCCATCTGCATCCACTTATCCCACAGGCCCTGTCTTCTATTCAGCAACTCCCCAGGTGCTGGGAACACACCTTTACTCTCATTCAGGTTAGGTTCACCAAACACTGGGTTGAGGAACAGGCAGAAAACATACCTGCAAGTTGAGTTAAAGGGACATGTTTCATCAGAGGCAAGCCAGTTTCCAACTCTCTGCAGTGGAAAACTTACAAGTTGTGTTTTATTTCCTGTTATGCTGGATTCTTTCCCCATCTCTCGTGGCCCAACACCCAATGCATCCACACCCTTGAATATAGGCCTTCTGAAATGAGTCATCTCAGAGATGAAAAAAGCCTGTGAGGTGATGGCTGGCAGAGGCCACTGAATCCCCCTCCCCACATCCTTCCCACTGGGACTGTTCACCCTCCCAGTGCCTGGAATTCCTGGTTCATTCAATGGGATAGTGGCTGATCATGAGACTCAGGCAGCTGGCCCCAGAGGCTTTTAAAAATAAGTAGCCCTGGGCCGGAGCGATAGCCCAGTGGGTAGGGCATTTGCCTTGCACGTGGCCGGCCTGTGCTGGCCAGGGTTTGATCCCCGGCATCCCATATGGTCCCCGAGCACCGCCAGGAGTAATTCCTGAGTGCAGACCCCTGAGCATTGCCAGGTGTGACCCAAAAAGCAAATAAATAAATAAATAAATAAATAAATAAATAAATAAAAAAAATAAGTAGTCCTTAACACCTCTTTTTTTTTAAGTATTTTATTATACCACCGTGAGATATACAAATAAAAAAGATATACAATTAAAAAGATCATATTTGGGTTTTGGTCATACAGTGTTCCAGCACCCATCCCTCCACCAGTGCCCATCTCCCACCACCAACGCTCCCGGTTCCCTCCCCCTTCCCCAGCCCACCTCCATGGCAGGTTCTTTATTCCTTTCCCTTTCTCTCTCTTTCTCTTTTCCTTCCCTTCCAGACTATGGATTACAGAACATACATTAAAAGGTTGTCATGTGTATCCTTTTGCCTCTATTTAATGCTCAGTTCTAGGTTGGCATTAGTACCCTCGACAATTATTAGCACCCTGTTCCATTTTCTGTCTTACCTAACCTCTGACTCCCACACGTTTGTGATAATTTCCACCTTTGACAAGACCTCCTGATATATGTTTCACTTGACCTTGGATATTGGTATCATAATATGTACATATATATTTATGCCATGCAAATAAATGCAGTCATTCTGTATCTGTCTCTCTCCTTCTGGCTAATTTCGCTCAACATAATCTTCTCCATGTCCATCCATTTATAGGCAAATTTTATAACTTCATTTTTCCTAACAGCTGCATAGTATTCCATTGTGTAGATGTACCAAAGCTTTTTATCCAGTCATCGATTTTCGGGCACTCTGGTTGCTTCCAGATTCTGGCTATTGTGAATAATGCTGCTATGAACATAAAAGTAGGGATGGTGTTTCCGCTGCGTATTTTTGGCTTCCCAGAGTAGATTCCCAGGAGTGGTATGGCTGGGTCAAATGGGAGTTCAATTTCTAGTCTTTGGAGGAAAGTCCATATTAGCCCTTAACACCTCTTAATAGTGGTTTTGAGCCTAGCAGAGTGACCTGAACATCAGAAGGGTGAAAATACTTGTGAGGAAATAAATGTTGATTTTATGGGCATTCCTATGTGCTCATTTAATGCCTCAATACTTTAAAATTATACTATAAGTGATGCTATGCCTATTTTTATAAAAACAGTTTCAAATTAACTTTCTTTAGAGAATCCATAAACTAGCTGCATCTGAGACAAGATCTGAAAAGCACATGCAAGGGCCAAATTTATGTCATTAGTAATTTTTCCCATTAAAAAAATGACACAGAGCTCTGTCAACTGTGGTCTTCAGGGACCACAGGCATTCCTCTTTATTCCCCTGTATCTGGGGGTGTGAGGGGGAAACCGAAGCAACTTTTTGCAACAAGTTCAAAAAGCCAAAAAAATCTAGCAACCTAGAAATGTCTCCCCCAGCCTGCAAATTTCTGCTGCCACAGTCACCAGGAAAATAGCAACAAAACAAAGATCAGGAACAGCAGCACTGGGCTTGAGAGATGCTATTAAATCACACTCAGGCTGAACATTTTCTTTCCACTTTTGCCTATTAATTCTGCAGCAGCAAGTCAGAGACTTGGGATCCAGCACGGTTTTCTCTCCCTGTGCGTTCTTCATGCCAATCCTCTTTGTAAATGTTTGCCTTCAACATAACCTGTAGCTTTACTAAGATTATGCCTTAAGCTCACATTTTTCAGTTCTCCACATCTCTGCTAAGAGAGAGGACTTTCTGGAACCTTAATTCTGGCCTCCAGCTTTACTCCTTAGACGGCTCCCACCTTTTCTGCCTGAGACACTTGGGAGCCAAAGACCCACAGAACCCTTGAGGACAAAAATCACTGCCATGTTTGAATCTTCTATGAGCGTCACACATGGGAGGCACTTGATAAATATTTTTAGCTAACCAATCTACTCATTGCTCTCTGAGCTTATTAGCACATTTCCATCTTTGAGTCCGTCCTGAAGCCTGCGTCTCCTGCCAAGAATATAGTCCCTGATTCTTTCCACTCATGTGAATACAAACTGTCCCTCAGGAGCAAGTGCCAGCCCTCTGAGGTCTTACAGAACTTTTGTTCTCCTGGCCATTAACAGGCAATTTTGGGGATGGGAACGGCCACTCCCAGAAGTTCCTGGCTCTGTGTTCAGAGATCACTCCTGGTGATGCTGGGGGACCATATCCCACATGTGGTGGCAGCATGCAAGGCAAGTGCCCTACCTGCTGTACTACTGCACTGGTCCTACCAGGCAATGATTTTAAAATTAGTTTGTGTCTAGATATTGTATCCTCAACTAACCTGAAGTCCTTTGTGTTCATCTAGGCTCAACCAGATTGAAGTTATATGAAACAATGGACTAGTCAAAGTGAGAAAGATGGTCCCAGGAACTTACTTTTGCCCCAGAAATAATGTTGCGGGCTCCCAAATCACACAATGAAGCAACAAAAGGAAGCTGCCCATATGGGAACAGAAGCTAAGCTGGAGATTTGGACTCACAGGACCAGAGAGGGGACAGATGCTGAGGTCAGAGGTAGCTCATCCGGAAGATGCTCCTGGACAAGGGTCATTTGCCCAGACATGAGAGGGGGAAGAGTATTCCTGCCCGTTAAGGAAGAACAACTTATTGCAGTGCTATGGTGGTATTCCCTGACTCTGCCATATCCCACTCCACCCAGCATAGCCCAGTATGATAGAAACAGTGTCCATCGGAAAGGGGGAAAAAGGACACACCAACAGTAGGCCAGCCCTGTGCCAGTTCAGAAGGGCAAAACAAGGCCAGGAAAATTGCTAATCTCATACCCCTACCTCAGATCTACTCACACACCCCATTTTTTGGGTAATAATCCCTTTCCTAGATTAGACACTGCTTTCATCTCCAACGGGCCTGGAAGATCTTAACGAACACATCAAGGGGCTATGGGCAAGGGCAGCAGGGACATGTCTGTGGGTTGCGCCAATCATTTGGCTTTTGTCCTTCCAGTTTCCCTCCATTGTCTCTTCATTTCCACCCTGAACACCCAAAAATCAAACCAGAGGGGAGCAGAGTTCCCTCCAGTAAGCCGCTAAGCCTCCCCTACCCCGGTTTATGCCTGTTCTTCCTATAGCAAAGGGATATGGCCCCTGATACTAGGCCCTTATCGATGGCCCCATCTGGATCTGCCAAAGGCACCATTGCTGGGTGCACTGCAAGGAAGCAGCATGCAGATGGCCTTGTGCTGGTGCAGAACGCACATGGCTTGTGAGCGGGTCACTACAGATTCCTCCTTACTAGTTCTCAAGTCAGGATCACACCCAGGGGAAGGGAAAGCTACTATCATACTCTGCTTCCTAAAGCGGTGTCTCCCTCAAATAACATGTGAAGCTGGAAAACTAAGTCTATCAGGAAAAGCGTAAAGGGTGAAAACAAGACTTGCACCTTTCCTAAACAAACAGGTGACAGAGTCTACCTCATGGGGTAAAAGCTGACTTCAGAGGGATAAAAAAGCCCATAAGACAGTAAATGGAAACCTCCCAGCAAAATCCAAATGGCCAAACTGTCTCTGCATGAGGCTGCTTTTTGCCACCATTGAGAGGCAGGACTCTCAGGGACAGAGGCTGCCCCCTCATAGCCACAGAAAAACAGCTGAGTGGAGAGACAGCCCAGACTCACCTGTCCAGTTCCAGGCCTATGTGTTCTGTCTGAGCAAACAAAAGTGAGTCTCTTATCAGCTGGGAGGACTGACAGTGCTTCACCCGGATGGGTGCCCAAGCACACAGAGGCTCCCTCAGAGGGAGAGACTGGCCAGGGACTGCTGTCCACTACATAGACAGGAAAACCAAGTCCCAGGAAGACGTGCTCCTGAACAAACAAACAAATGGGTCTAGGACTTGAATTCAGTTCTTCTCCACACCAAGTTAGGGCTCCCTGCAGTCTCTCAAGGTCACAGGCCTTTGTGCATGGAGAAGGAGGCAAGAGGCAGACTCAGTCCCACACCTCACCTGCCTGACGCCAGTGAGCCCCCGGGCTCCAACAAGGCTTTCATTCAGCCACACTCTTCAGCCAAATTCTCCTGGCAAAGCAGTTCAAAAAAAGGAATGTATGCTTGGGAGACCCACCCAGCTCAGCCAGAGGGGAGAATGGGTGGATGACCAGGCTTTTCTATTTTAGGAAATGTGTCAGTTCTGTATCAGCAGAGCTTAGGCCTCTGGCCAACAAGTCTCTGGAGAGAGAAGAGTGAGGAGTCAGGGCAGCTGTAGGGAACTTCTGTCTTCTCCATGGAGGCTCGAGGCTTCTCGGGAAAAGGTGACCTCAGTCCCCTGAGCAGATGCTTGGACCAGGCCCTTCTGGCCCGGCTGCTGCTCCACCTCCAAGGGCAGAGGCGCTGCTTCCCACCACCTGGTCCTGGGCCCACTGGGGAAAGGGGATGGACAGTTTGCTGCCCCTCCCTCTCTCAGCCAAGCATCAGCAGACAAGCTGAATCTCTTCCACTCCTGTTTCCTCTTCAGAGAGGAAGAGGTGCAACAGCTGTGGCCCTGGCAATTTCCTCCTCTGCAAAGTGACAGCAACACCTACTTCATAGAACACTGCGGGGTTTAAAGGAAAGAATGCTTGTGAGGCGGCCAACAGAGTGGGCATCCAGCAAAACGCCACTTGTCCCTTCCTCCCAGCAGAATTCTGAATTCTTTTGTAGCCTTGGCCTCTCTTTGATCTTGTTTTCTCTCCATTACAGCTTGGCCCTACACTCAGATAGGATTCTCTTCACCCCAGCACGTTCCTCCTGGTGGCTCCTTCAGTCAGTTCCCTTCGCGGCCATCAGCTGTGCGGGGACAGATCACCATGCACTTAGCTCCATGTATCCAGCACACTTCCAACATCTTTGCTTCAAGAGTGCATGTTCATGCTAGGATAGATGTAGGACCGTGCTGTATCACCCCTCTGTGAATGTTACGTCCCATGGGCCTGCCGCATTCTCTGTGTAGTGACCGTGCTTTAGCAGAGCTCTTTGTAATGACGTTATTCTAGAATGTTTTCTTTGCAGATGATGATTGAGAAGCTGATAACAAAAAAAAAAATGGTGCCAGGTACCACAACAGTGACAGAACTTTGATGGTTTTTTTTTTTTGGGGGTTACCTTTTTTTTTTTTTCATTTTTTAAAATGGAGTGTGCTGATGTCTCAAATTTGTTCAGATGACTGCAGAACTTGGAAACGCTGTTGCTGCTATTGATGCATAACTTACTGCTATTGGTCTTTTTATATAAATATATATATATACATATATATATAATTTGAATTTTGGAAACTTTAGCTGTGCTGTCAACATTGGAAAAAGTATCCCAGTTCTACCGTGTTGGGTTGGCATTGTACAGAAATTCACAGCCATATTGGTCTAGAAACCGTGAGCATCTATCTCTTTTCCATTTGTACAGGGGTAACGCACTGTATTAAATATGTAAGGTCTTATCTACATGGGTTTGATTACAGAAACTAATAAATTATTCTCTAAATAAAAAAAAAAGAGTGCATGTTCAAATTGGCCAAGTGGGGGGGGGGGCACCCAGAGTGGGGATTCACAGCATTCTGGACAGCGTGATGGGAGGACAGAGGTCCCCGGCGCCCGAACCACCACAGCTTCCATCGAATGCCTCCTTTATAAAGTGTGCAAAAAGAGCTAATTTTGCAGAGAAATTTGGCTGCTACTCTTGATTTCTATTCCCAAATACAGTATCTTTCTTCTAGCCCAGTGTTTTCCACGCCCTAACTGCAGATTTCTGATGTTGTTATCTTTCCTTAAGAACTCCCCTAGGTTCCGGCCCTCCCACCATCCATTCTGAGGCTGAAACAACATCACGAGTGGGAGCCAAACTGCTGCACAAATCACAAGGTGGACACCCCTCTCCTGGAGCTTCTTCACTCCCCATGGTAAGAAGGATGTCATGGATAACTGCGGCCCCAGCAGACCCAGTAGCGGCAGCCAAAGGAGCTGGTGTCAGCATCTTTCAGAGAATAAACTCTGCCAGTTCAGGTTAAAATCTCTGGCAGGCCCCAGGCCAGAGCAGCATAATGCGGTGTGATTATAGGAAGCAACCTAGAAATCAATATTGAACCGGCAGCCAGCACAGCGCAGAGGGAAACAGCCAATCACTGTGCCCTCTTCTCTGAGGCCCTGGCAGCCACCAGCCCTGCGGCATAAACAAGCAAAGTTTCTAAACTGAAATAGAATCCTGGGTCTGAGGAAGAATGAAAGACAAAGGGCCAGTGCTCTCAGGGAGGGGTTTTTATCAAGTTCTTAAGCTCCTCTGTGGAGAGTCAAAATAACATGAAGGCAGCTCAACCTTCCTGAAGCCCTGTGTGGCCCCTATTAGCTCTGACAGTGAAGCAGAAGCAGCAGCTACTGTGTCACTTCTCTCTCCTCCTTGGGGCAGGGCCCTGCACGCACCACTGGACATGATTCCTGCTCCGCGCAGGGCAGCCTGCACGTTGATAACACAGATATGGTGTCTCTGTCTGCTTAAAGACTTTTGGGGAAGGGCTGGAAGGCAGATAAGGAGAGAGAGGCTGGCACATGGCTACCCAGCAGACAAGGCGTCCTGACCTGCTGCCACTACACCCTGAAGATTCCCTGACCTGGAAATAAAAGCAGTGGGTGACCCCATGCAGGGGCTTTGCTCTTCTACTCCCCCTACTACACCCTGGGATCCGGGACCTTTGCGTCAGGAAGCATTTTTGAAAGTACCAAGAGACACCGTGTTCCCAAGACCTTATTCTGTATTTCTTTTTCTATTTCAGCAAGGATACCCTTTTGTGATTCTTCAGTGGTGCTTTACAGACAATTTTCCTAGACTTAGGATGGCTTTGTCTGATGATCCAGGCATTTGGATCATCTGTCTTGTTAGGAAATGAACGTTATATGAAGTTATTAAAAAAAAAAACTTTTTTTAAAAGAAGCAACGAAATATTGCATGCTCTGGAGCAAGGGTGTGGCACCTGAGGGCCTGTGTGGTTCACCAAGGGCGGAAGGGGCACACAGGGTACCCTGAGCTGCCTTCCAGTCCCACGCTTTCTGGTCAGGAATAATCTCCTGAGAGGACAGCCCAGAATTCAATAAGCCGAACTAGGGACTTGTGCCTTGTTCCAGGCTGGGCTCGGTCTCCCCAGCTCCTGGCGAGCAGAGGCTCCACTTAAAGTGGAGGGTGCCCGCTGATGAACGCAGCCTGATGAAAGCACCCCATCTTAGTGGCAGTCACACCTGCCTTTCCTCCCCTCCCATGCCCTCCACAGAACAGGGAGTTTCTTTTCTGCTGAGCGCGCAGCTGCTGCACTTCCAGGAGCAGCCTCAGGTGAATTCCCTGAAGGCAGCCCCCGGTGGTTGCCATGGCGCTCCGTAGACCTGGCCTGGCTCCTGAGGCCAAAAGGCAGAATGTCAGTAAGACTGGTGGTAAAAAGCAAGGGTGTATCATTTCAGTCAATACTCTCCTCAAGGGTCCTGACCAGTGCCCCAGTTCCTTTTAGATTCCCTGTCAAGCCTAGAAAGCAGAGGTTAAACAAAACCTTTAAAGGTCAGGACCGGTGAGTGGAGAATACGCAGAGAACCTAGGCTGGAAGCCACTCCCACTCCTCCACCCACCGCCCCACAGACACTCGCGGAAGCAGGCGCTCAGTAACCATCTGTTAAGTGCATACAGGAACCAATCAAGCTCAAGCATCAGCTTCTTGAGGAAAATTTTCAGAAAAGACTGGGCGGGTCACTTTTGGTAGGTCCTTGGCTGCCTTTTCGAAAGCTTTCCTGGGTTATCACCTTTGATCTTTACAACAAGAAAAGGGCACTGGACGGGCTGGAAGATCATTCTGCAACTGAGAAACACAGAGTGGAGGCTCTGTGGCAGCCCCTCCCCCTCCTCTGCTGGAGCCACAGAAAGTCTGAGAGGGCAGGGGGACTCGGCGGCACCCAAGCCCTGTCTAGGCCTTGGCTCCCTTGGGACCTCAAATGATGAAACATTTATTGGGTGATCAGACCTGCCCTTCGGCTCGAATGGCTGCTCTCATCTGGCTTACCTTACAGGAAAGCGGACTCAGTGTCAGTCCACCGCCTCCAGGGGCTAGGGGTCACTCCCTCCAGCCTGCCCTCGAGCCGGAGAGCTGCCCACAGCCAACCCTTCAGAGAGAGAAGCAGAGCCCCCAGGAAGGGAGTCAGGCTCCAAGGAGATGACACCGTGCACAAGGCCAAGTGTGTTCTCAGCTCACACCCACCTCATGACTGTGAGAACCAGGGAATCAGCCTGCTCTTCTTTCTTCCCACATGGATTCCCCCCAAGTCACAGCATCCGCCCCTCAGAGCTGCTAGCAGACAACCCTGCTGTTTGGGAGAAAGACACAAAGGCTGATAGAAGTGAACCAAGCTCATACCTTGCACGCACAAGGTCCCCCCAAGTTCAGTCTCTGGTGCCACATGGTTTCCTCAAGCATCCACTGCTTGTGAAACCACATGCCACATGGTTTCTCAAGCATCTGGTGGCTCTTTGAAACCATTTGGCCCAGTTGGCCAAAGACTAAGGGGGATGCCCTCAGATCCCACGCCCCAAAGAGAAAAAAAAGTACATCAAAAGCCCAGTCAGACTCCACGACTGCCTTTCTAGCTGGTGCTTAGAGACCCGTTGATTTCATGCTCCTGTTGGTGGCTTTGACGCTCCTCCCTGCCTCTCGGCTCACCAGCTGTGTGCAATCAGGCTGGCTTATGGGGGGACCCACGAGCCCTGGTAGCGGGGAGAACCACACCTGGCCTGGCCTGCTTCAGAGAGATTTCAAGGCTTAAATGAGGTAACACGTGAAGCTCTGTGACATGTTCTGAAATCGATACACTCTGTGGAAGCCAGGCTCCGTGAGATGCACTGGCTGTCTTCCTTTTGCTCACATGCTCCTGGTCTTAGCCCCAGGAGGCATCACCCTGGACGCCCTTGCTGCAGGCTTCTGGGTCAGCAACAAATGGAGGTCCACAGAGGAAGGGCGGAGGATTTCTTCTTACACCCTCAGTGCCCTGGAACCCCGTCTCCGGTGTTCCTGACTCCACAGATCCTGCATTCACTGGTTCCTGTTCTCTCTGTGCCCTGCTGTTTGGGGTGGGCTCCCCATGATGATGTGAGGTTAGTTCCTGGATACCTCACATTTGTTCCTTAAACTTGCCTAGGACTCTCTACATCTCTTTATTTGAGATCTAGAAAACAAACTAGGACTTTCGTTTGTTTGGGGGTCACACCCAGTGGTGCTGGGGAACCATTTGTAGTTCTAATGATCAACCCAGTTAGAAGTGTGCACAGCAAGCACCTTAACCCTGTACGATCTCTTGGGCCCCTATTAAGGGATTTTTATTTGGACCGTTTTGTTTACCTGTCAGAGGTATCTGTGTCTAATGAGCTAAGAGTGAAGCTGTGTCCTCTGCCATCACTGGAAGCAGAGACACTAGTATCGATGCTCGTGAGCCGATCTTCAGGGCAAAGCTACACTGCCAGCAAGGTAAATTTGCCCTTCCTTCCTCATCTCATTTTTCTAGAGCCAGTGGCCTAGCTACACATTCTTACAAAGCAGCTCAGCGTGGGCTGCCAGCAATTTGACAGCAGTCAGAATACAGAGGGCCTCAGAGGTTCTGCATTTTCTAGAATCTAATAATTCCACTGGCCCTCCAGTACAATTGTAAGATGACTAAGCTACATTTGAGTTTTCTGCTGTGTGACCAGGACACTGTTCCGTTTGAGAGTTTGCTGGACTGGGGGCGCAGGGGGAAGGGTTCTATTTGTTCGTGGCAGGAGCAGGGGTGGCTGCCCTATTCCTGAGGAGTCACACCGTGGCTGGAGAGGTTTCAGATGTGCTCCTTCTTAAAATGATGCTCCTTTAGCCCTGGCACCTAGCATTAAATGCCTTCTCTCACTCCGGGGGCCTGCCTGGATCTGAAGAGCCAAGTCCTCTCCGCCTCTCCGCATTTACCTCCTTCCAACCTCCAGGTGGTTGCAGTCTCTTGCCAAAATGCCGCTCACTGCACATTTCTTTACTGGCAGCCAGCCATGTGCCAGGTACAACAATGGGCACAGGGAAAGATGGGTAACCAGACATGGCCCAGACATCCAGGAACTCATATTTTTACAAGGAGAGGAAGAAAAACTCAGGGATACCAGCAGGAGCACCTAAGGCTGGGGGCGCTGGGGAGGCATGGGCCCTGGGTCCCTGGGGGCTCTGCCTGCTGACCTGTGCTGCAGGGCAGGGATCAGGTTCACTGCTAGCCTATTTTCCACACCTCACAGGGAATGTGCTTCATAAATAAGTAACCACACCCGAGTTCCTATGCAAATAAATGCAGCTCTGCATTCTGCACTCCCAGGTTCACACACCAATGGTGTTTTCATCTCTTTTTTGCAAGAAGGTGGGGCGAGGGAAGCCTCCTAAGCAGTGTTCAGGGGAGTTGGGGTGACTCCTGTGTAATGTTTGGCCTGAAACTGTGGTGCTGGTCAGACACTCTGTGCTAGGGGTCACTAGGTTCAACCCTGTGGTGCTCAGGGACTACTAGGGTCACACAGAGATGAATTTGGTGCATTGTGAAAGCAATACATATACCTTAACCTCTGAGCTATGTCCTGGCCCCTTGCAGGAGCATGGGGGAGAAAAGCTCCAGCTTCTGCCCTCTGAGCTATGAGATGTATTTCGCAGCATCTATCATCCCTGTAAAGGAGCACTGTAAGGGTCTTTGCTTGGTCTCCCTGAGTCTGAGTTCTTTGAAAGGGCCAATGCTTATCCCAGTTCAATCTCATGTAAAAACAAGACACAACTATAAAAACTACCAAAATTGATAACTAAATTTATTTACAAGAAAGATTAGAATCCAGGGTCCAGAGAGACAGTAGTCTTGTACATGGCTGACCTGGGCTCTATCCCTCAAACAACATATGGTCTCCTGAGTCCCACAGAAATGATCTAAGCACAGAGCCAGGATTAAACCATGAGCACTGCTGCATGTGATCTCAAAAATATAGAGAATATGGGAAAACAAAGGTAGCAAGAAACCACTATTGGTAGACTTTCCTGAGCATTTCAAGTGCAGCCAAGGAATACCCTGATTAACCTTCAGAGCCTCACGGAGCTTAAGTGCAACTGCAAGATCACATGCTATGAACTTCCTGGTTTCAGTCCAGACTGGTTTCCAATTTGTTCTGGAGATAATAAACTTTCACTCCTTCACACACTTCGGAGAGTGTTAAAATTAATGTCACATTTTGCATTTATTTGTGAAGGAAGGGTGAAACACAATACAAAGACTGGAGATCTGGAATATTTTACTGTTTCATTTCCATTTGTGGAAATTCTTCAGCTCAAGAAGTTATTGAGGGGCCACAGAGCATGTACAGGTGCTTGCCCTGTACACAGCAATGCCAGTTCGATCCCACCATCACATATGGTTTCACGAGCACTCCCCTAAGCAGAGAACCAAAAGTTAGTTCAGAGCACTGTCAGGTATGACCCCAAAACAAAAAATAAAGTTATGGAGACCAGGCATGTGACTCAGTTTACCGCTGAGGATTTGCCTTATAGATGTCAGGTTCTGAGATCAATCCTTGACACTGAAAAGTTGGAATTAGAGGAGATGTTCAGATCATTTTAGTATGATGGGCTTTCTTGGTCTTAATTATTAATTTTTTGAGCAGGGTTCATACCTGGTTGTTCTCAGGGCTTACTCGTAGCTCAAGTGTTCAGGAATCACTCCTGGTTGGGTTTGGGGAACCAGATGGGGTGCCGGGATCAAACCCAGGTCTGCCGCATGCAAAGCCTTATCCACTATACGATCTCTGGCCTTCACTTGAAAAAGTAAATTGTGATAACAGACCATGATCAAAATCCTACAAGCTAGAGAGGTTGAGCTTAGTCTCAAGTGTCAGTGGCAAACTTCCTGGGAATCCATATAAAGCTACCAGGCGGGAAAGAGAACATGCAGCCATGAAGGGAATGATGGAGAAACTACCAAGAAAAAGACATGAGTTGGTTTAGCTTGCCAGCTCGTCTGGCTGTCACAAGGCTCAAACTGAAAGCAGGTGATGAGGGGCTGATGGAGGGAAGTGAGAAATAGTCCTGAGAAGGGACGCCAAATCTAGGGAAGCACCTGAATATGGGAATGGGCCTTTAAGATGCCCACTGAAAAGCAATGCTATCCCGAGTCATCTATCAGCCCATTTCCAGGGACTCCCTGGGCTCAGGAAAACAGTCCTACCCAAGGGCATAATGCCAGGTGGCAACCCCATCAGTCACTCATCTGCAGGTGTCTAAAGCACAGCCAACCTGCCCCAGGAACAGCTCAGAAAGGTCATCCCAGGCCCAGAAACATCCAAATTCAGTGGGTAGCTGAATTACCTGCGATTGCTTCACAGATGAATGTCCCTCATTCCCAATGCTTCCTCCTCCTTCGGCAGTCGATGCCATGAGCACTCCTAACGAACAAGCAGCACACAAATCTCCAACCAGAGTCGTCTTTGGGGGCAATTCAATGGCAACACCAGCTACCTGCATAAATGTATAGACACTCTGAGCAGAGAGAAGTCCTCAACGACTTGGGATGTGTAACACCGATGAAAGACTCTTGCCAAGTTTGACCTGGAGAATGAACTTAAGGCTCTAGCTAAGTCCTAGCTTTTAAAACTGTGGGTAACTTAATGTGCAGACCATAGAAATATTTGGTAACAGTAAAAGGTTCTAAGTGTACAATGACCAAAGTTTAATTGATAATCACCTGTAATGAATCAGAGGAGTTTCTGACCGTGCTTGCCCTTGCTGCATTTCTAGAGCAAGAAGAAAAACTTTTAAGCAGCCCTGGTCTAGGTGAGTAGCTGTTACCTTACTGCCAGCCACAACAATGTCTTCTGGGACATCCGATGTCAGAGCAGTGAAACTGAAAAAGTCATTCCTTTCCTTGCAGAACCAGTCTCCCTTCCCCAGGCAGTCAAATCCTAGCACACAAAATCCTTTAAGACCTTTAAAGATTCCCAAACTACCCCTGGATATAGCACTTCTTGTTAACTTGATAAGCCTTAGCTATCATAAAT
>JAJIBD010012061.1:0-42300 GCA_021461705.1 Cryptotis parvus
CCGGGGACAGTGCTGGCTTTGCATGGGGCAGACCCCAGAACCAGCTCTGCCAGCAGTGATCCCGAGCACAGTCACGAGTAAGCCCACACTGCCAGGTGTGGCCCCAGAACAAGGCAGAGGATAGCAGAAGCCTGGTCCTTGCCTGCATTTGATCAGCGTCTGGGGCCCCTCTGCCTTCTAGGTCGGGGGCTCCATCCTCTCCTCCGCTCCTCACAGAGGGCTCTGGGCTCAGCCCAGCCTCCCCAGAGACTCAGCTGGCCAGTGGGGCCAGCGGCCCCGAAGCTCCTGCTCAGTCTCAATTTCATAATTGTTGGGCTTTCTTGGGGGGGGCTCCCAGCAGTGCTGAGCCACCAGGGGCTCCCCTGCAGCGCTCCGGAGGCTGGGCAGCACGGGGCACCTAACCCTGGGCCTGTGTGTGCCTCCCACACAGGCCAGTCCACTGAGCATCTCACTCACTCTGGTTTCCACGGTGGCTGAGTGAAAAGCCACGGGCCAAGAGCTGGGCCAGCGCGAGGCACTCGCCTGGTACAGGGCCGAGCCGGGTTCCAGCTCCCTACGGTGCTCTGAGCCCCCCTAACAGTAGGAATCCTGAGCACAGTCAGGAGTCAGCCCTGAACACTGCCAGACGCGTGGCAACAAAAATATATTGAAAACCCACAACCACTTCAGTCTCCCGTCCCATGCAGAAACCCCCCAGTGTGGCCCCACCACCAGCCCTTGCTGGGAGCAGGGTGGGACCCCCTTTGGGGGGTTTTGCTTATTTACAAACATGCCTGCCCACAGCAGCCGCAGACCTCCTCCTGGGCTGGTGGGTGCGGTGCTCCGATCTCCGGGAAACAGGCGCAGCCTGGGGACTATCTTATCCGACCACAGGGTCACCTCACCAGACCGGAAATGCACCCAGAGGAGCACCCCCACTTAGCCTTGTCAGCTCCCTGGTAGAGCAAACCCAGAGGGGTGCATGGAACGCCTCCCATTCCGGGGTGGGGTGGGTGTGCGGAGGCTCTGGGGTAACGCACAACTGGGGATTCAGGGCCAAAGAGATAAGGTCGTGCAGCAGGGAAGGCGTTTGCTTTGCAAGCATCTGACTTGGGTTCAATACCCAGAACCACACAGGGATCCCCAGTCCCCCAGGAGTGACCCCCTGCCACAGAGTCTGGAATCAGCTCTGAGTTATAGCAGGAGGGAGGGAGAGGGAGAGAGAGAGGAAGAAAGAGAGAGAGAAAGAGAGAGGGAGGGAGAGGAGAGAGAGGGAGAGGGAGAGGAAGAGAAAGAGAGGGAGAGAGGGAGGGAGAGAGAGAGGGGAAGAGGGGAGAGAGAGAGAGAGAGAGAGAGAGAGAGAGAGAGAGAGAGAGAGAGAGAGAGAGAGCTTCACCAGGAAGGGGGGCAGGAAGAGGAAGGGGCTTCCTTGGGCTGGAGACTCTTCCCCCAAGGCTCCAGCTATGAGTGGGGCGAAGGGCCCGGGGAACCCCAGGATGTGTCAGGGACAGAACCCAGAGCGGCCAGCCTAGACAGCGGGACAAGGGAACAGCTCGGGCTGCCTCTGAGCCCAGCTCTGTCCCCTGGGGAGGCCGTGCAGGATGGCAGAGAGGGCCCAGGACGGGCAGGCCTCCCCCTCCGCACCCCCGGCCAGCCCCAGAACAACGGTGCCCCCTCCCTCCCCACAGTTCCCCAAGGGCCTGGTGGCACCTTCTCCAGGGCAGAGCTCAGGGGCACTTCCTAGGCCACCAGCACCCGCCTTCCCAACCTGGTGCCTCTCCCAGCATCCTGCCCTGCCTGGGACACAGAGCTGCTGAGGGTCAGCCCGAGGGTCAGCCCAATCTTAAGGTCCATCGGATCTGTGGGGAAGGGTCCTGGCATGAGACCTGAGTTTGGAGCCGTCTCTGACTCCTGCCGTCTGATGTGACCCCAAAGCACTGCCCCACAGGCTGTGAGACCGAGCGTGGCCTCACTGGTTCCACCTCCTGCCGCCCACACACGGTCACCCTACCCATGACCCATGCACAAGCATACACACACCCCACATATCTGTATTCAGCGGCATGCACAAACATTTGTGTGTATAAGCAGGCATACAAACACATGTGTAAGTGCAGTGCCCACACACGGTCTATGCAAACACAGTGCCCACATACACACACATTGTGTGCCCCTTCCTACGCGGTGCCCCCACACACGCACTCACACTTACTCCTCTCCTCACACACCTGGTCATGGGCCTCTGGGGCTCTGGGAAGGAGGCTGGCCAGGTCTGACCTTAGGCAGGGGCCACTGAAAATCTCACAAAGGGTTTATTAGCTGTTGACATGAACTTGCCCTAGGCAAAATATTACTAGAACCGAGTTCACGGTTGGAGAGAGAGTACAATGGGTGTGATGTTTCCCTTGCACACTCTGCAGGTTCCATCCCTAGCACCGCATCTGGTCCCTCAAGCCCCACCTAGATGATCCCTGAGCAGAGCCAGGTTACGCCCTGTGCACCCCAGGGTGTGGCCCGAAACACCAACCCAAAGCACCACATTTACCTGTTTCCACTCTTTCCCTGTGGCTGCTGGAAAGCTTAAGGTCGCTCCTGGGCTCCTGGGCTCCGGACCTTGAGGGCTTCCGAGCATTGGGAGCTGCAGGTCCCTTCTCTGTCCAGGAGGTGGAGCTCCTTGCCGCTCCATTCTAGAAGGGTCTGGAAAGTTCTTGAGGAGCCTGTAACGTGACAGATGTTAAGCAACAAGTAAGGGGGTGTGTTGGGCTGGGGAGGCCAGACATTCATCGGGCTGAGCACATGCCTGAGGCCCCTGAGAGAGCACTTCCTGGCGGAAACCAAACACTAGAACAAACCAATAGGGCAGGCACTGACCGAATACAGCCCTTGGGGAGAGGAGCCAGAAGCCCGCAGGGCCGAGGCTTCCCAGGAGGAACAGGGAGGCACGTGGGCAGCACAGTCAGGTCTATGGGGATTCCGGCCCACTGGGGAACGGGAATGGGCACGGGATGACCGGCGGGCAGTGAAGTGGGCGGGCTTCAGCGGAGAGAACTCTGGAGGGTGAATGCTCAATGTGGAAGGGCGCGAGGTGCAGGGGTGGTCACTAGATAACCAGGTGGTCTGAGGACCGCTGGCCCATAGCTGTTGTTGGGGCCACTCGTGTGTGGCTCAGACTTTGGATGCTGGAGCAACCAGCGTGCAGGCTGGAGTGGCAGGGCCCTGGGAGGGAAGGAAGGACGTTGGGGCAACAGGCCGGGACACCGCAGCCGCAGCCCGGGAGTGCCAGGCCCCCCTGCCCCTGCTCAGCTCCGGGGGCTGCGGGAAGGGGCTCCCCAGCTGACCCACCCGCGGTCAGAGCCCCTGCGGGGAGGGATTAGGCGGGTCTGAGCCGACCAGACTTGGGCCAGGGCAGCGCGGGGCATTTATCTTGCACACAAGGGCCGGGTGCGAGCCCTCGCCCGCAGGGTCCCTGAGCACCTCCCGAGCGGAGCCGGCGGCACCCGAGAACCGGCGCGTGACCCCAAGACGGGACAGAACCGGCGGCCGGGCTGAGCGGCGCAGGGCAGCCGGAACCGCCGCCGGCCCGAACCGCCGCCCAGCACGTTGCTGCGCCGCGGTCTCGCGTGTCTGCTCACCAGCCGGGCCCTGGGCTCGCGACGTCCACCCAAGGCCAGCCCCTGCGCGGCAGGGACAGCGGTGTGGGGGCTGCAGCGTCCCGGAAGGCAGGAAGCGGGCGCGCGTTGCCCCTCCAGCAGCCCCCCGCCAACCCGCCTCGCTCCTGGGGGAGCCCCCAGCCCCCCAAGACCGTCGCCGCTTCCCGAGGGCGGGGGTCCAGCCGGGCAGAGGAAGGGACCCCTGGGTGGGCGCGGGGATCCCTGTAGCGGCACCGGCACATGGGGGTGGACTGGGGCCTGGGGCGCGGGGAGGAGGCTCGTGTCTGCGCCACACGCCATCGCCGTGTCCCCGCGGTCCGGTCTCCAGGTCCAGTGCCCAAGTCCCTCCCTACAGCCACCCCTGACGCCCTTTCTTGTGGTGTTGGGGCCACGCGGGGCCGTGCCCGGCTGACCTGCGTGGGCTGCGTGCGGGTCAGTGTCCTCCCGGGGCTCTCCTGCTCCCTCAGATACTCAGATGGACGCGGTGCTGCCAGGCGGGGACAAACCAGCCACGGCGCGTCCGAGCGCTCGAGCGAGCGGGGGCTCCCCACGTGACCAGCCTCGTGGCTCCCCTCAGGCCTCACAGGGGCTCCCACATGACCGGTCTCTCGCTATCCCTCAGCCTGCACGGGGCTCCCCACGTGACCAGTCTCGTGCTTGCCCCTTAGCCCGCATGGGGCTCCCCACGTGACCGGTCTCGCGCTACCTTAGCCGGGGCTCCCCACGTGACCGGCCGCGGAGCCCCTCAGCCCACACGGGGCTCCCCACGTGACCGGTCTCGCGCTATCCCCTTAGCCCGTGTGTAGGGGCTCACCACACAGACCTCGTGGATCCCCTCAGCGCGGGCGGCTCCCCATGTGACAGGCCAGCGGAGACCCTCAGGCCTCACAGGGCTCCCCACGTGACTGGCCTCGAAGCCCCTCAGCCCTCACAGGGCTCCCCACGTGACTGTCCCACGATCCCCTCAGGCCTCCCGGCTCCCCACATGACCAGCTCGCTCCCTCAGCCCCTCACAGGGCTCCCCCACGTGACCAGCTCACGGCCCCTCAGCCCTCACGGGGCTCCCCCACGTGACCGGCCTCGTGGAGCTCCCCCCTCAAGCCTCCCGGGCTCCCCACATGACCAGCTCACGGAGCCCCTCAGCTCTCACGGGGCTCCCCACGTGACCGGTCCACGGAGCCCCTCAGCACACACACACGCGGGCTCCCCACGTGACGGGCCATGGAGCCCCTCAGCACACACACACACGCATGCACGCATGTGCGCAAGCACAACACACACACACACACACACACACACACACACACACGGGCTCCCCACATGACCAGCCACGGAGCCCTTCCCCCTACTGGGGCTGCTCCGGCAGCGGTGTCTATTGCTTTGCACATTCCTCTCAGGGTTGGTTTTGGTTCTACTGATTTTCTTTTTATTTTATTTTTGGCAATGCTCAGGGTCCCTCCCGGCTCTGCGCTCGGGAATTACTCCTGGCCAAGCTCAGGAGACCCTGTGGGATGCCGGGATCGAACCTGGGTCGGTCATGTGCAAGCCAGCGCCCTCCGCTGTGCCGCAGCTCCACCGCCTTTGGGTGGGTTTCGCGCGGAGCAGAGGGGCCAGGAGACAGGTCGGACGCGACCCACAGTACTGCCCGCTGCAGCCCGCCAGCTCCACCCGAGGTGCTGGGAGCGCCTGGGCTTGGTCCTGGGCCGTCCCTGCGGGCTCGCTGAGCACTGAGTGATGAGCACTGCACTGATGAGCACTGGCGGTGACGAGCACTGGGAGACGAAAGCACTGGGAGATGAGCACTGCGGTGATGAGCACTGCAGCGACGAGCACTGGGAGACGAGCACTGGGTGACGAGCACTGGGTGGCGGAACACTGCGGCGACGAGCACTGCACTGACAAGCACTGGGAGACGAAGCACTGGGTGATGAGCACTGGGAGATGAGCACTGGGAGATGAGCACTGGGTGACGAACACTGTGGCGATGAGCACTGTGGCGACGAGCACTGCAGCTATGAGCACTGCGGTGATGAGCAGCAGGAGCCATGGGGGGGCGCTGCCACCCTCTCTGGCTTCCCGACCTGCTGACCAGGGCAGCCACGTTCTGGAAGCTTCTCGGGTCTCCGCCCACAGCGGGTCTATCAGGGCTTCCCAGCCCCCCGGGCGCAGGGCATTAGAGCCGACTCAGGGGATCAGCCCAGCGCGGGCGGCGCGTAATCCCCTGCTGGCCCGCAGCCCCATGGGTCACCGTGGTCACTCTGGCTGGCGGGGATTAGAGCCCGGGTGGGTCACATGCCCAGTGACGCGGCTGCGCTTGGGCCCCAGAGCTCGCTGACCCTCCTACTGGCCGGCCGGCTCCTGGTGGGCACTGCGGGGTCTCCCTCCCTCGTGTCCTGGTAAGGGCCAGGCCCGGGTGGCGGGGAGCAAGGCGGTGAGGGGAGAAGCGAGAGGGGCAGGACTGGGGGCTTCTTTGTTTATCTTGGGGCCACGCGGCCGAGCTTGGGGTTGCTCCTGGCTCTGTGCTCAGGGCTCGTTCCTGGGGGGTCTCGGGACCGTGTGGGATACCCGGGCATGAATGCAGTTGGCCGCTGCGTAGCCAGAGCTGCTGTATCTCTGCCTCTAGGTGCTGGGGCCAACGTTGGTTCGGGCTTGGAGACACACCCCTGTCACTTGGGGCTTGGTCCTGGCTCTGCACTCGGGGGTCACTCCTGGAGGTGCTGGGGGGACATGTGGGAGGCCGGGGATTGAACCCAGGTTGGCCACATGCAAGGCCAGCGTCCTCCCAGCTGTACCGTTGCTCTAGCCACCACCCGTGTTTGTTTTCAAGCAGGGGCTGCCTCCCCCTAAGGACTGCATTCCAGAGGCAGGGAGCACCGCCAGGAGTGATTCCTGAGTGGAGAGCCAGGAGGAGTAACCCTGAGCATGGCCGGGTGTGACCCAAAAAAAAAAAAAAAAAACAAACCTGAGTTGGCCGTGTGCAAGGCAAACAAACGCCCTCCCGCTGTACTATATATATATACTTTTCGCTTTTTGGGTCACACCCGGTGACATTCAGGGGTTACACTCCTGGCTTTTTTTCTTTTTTTGGGGCACACCCAGAAATGCTCAGGGGTTACTCCTTGCTCTGCACTCAGGAATTACTCCTGGCAGTGCTCGGGGACCCTATGGGTTGCCGGGATCGAACCCAGGTGGGTTTCGTGCAAGGCAAAGCGCCCTCCCCACTGTGCTATGGCTCCGGCCCCTCCCCGCTGTACTGTTGCTCCGGGCTTCATCCTGCCTTGGACAGCAGCCCCCAGTGATTCCTGGGGTTCAGCTGTGACGCCAGGAGACCCAGAGAACCTGTAGTCACTAGGGATGAGGGCATGGGAGGCGGGGACAAAACCCACCTTGACAGTCTCTAGGACTCGCGCAAAGCCGGCATCACCCCGGCCCCCGAGGTGCCAGGGCTGTGCTCAGTGGGGACGGGCCTTGCCGCCTGCGAGGCCCTGGGCACAATCCCTGGCACGCACTGGCACACATGGGAGTACCCAGCCTCAGCCCTCCGGCCGGCTCCCTCCCACAGGTCTGCGCGTCCCTCCCGCTACAGCTCCTGCGGCCAAGGCATGCAGAACACCCACCTGGAGCCCGTGGCTGTGCGCCCACCTCCCAGGACTGCAGCGGGCTCCCAGAGCCCCAGCGGCGCCACCCGCTCCCCGCCAGCGAATTTCGCTGCCTCACTCCCCAGGATGCCACCAGCGTGTTCGAGATCGAGCGAGAAGGTGGGCGGGCAAAGCTGGGGTCACCGTCCGACCTCGCCGGCTGGGCCACCAAAGCCTTGCCGCGGGCACGGGCGTGCTGGGGCACGGGAGAGGAACATGGCGGATTGGCACCCCAGGCTCCTGCATCCCTTAGGGTCTCAGGTGGCTGGCCTGTGGTGGCCGGTGGGGCGTGGCACGGATGTGGTACGGTGACCATGGCCCACCCCCGCAGCCTTTGTCTCCGTCTCGGGCCTGTGTCCTCTGTATCCGGACACGATCCGCCGCTTCCTCACCCTGTGCCCTGAGCTGTCTCTCGGCTGGTTCCAGGAGGGCTGCCTCGTGGCCTTCATCATCGGCTCACTGTGGGACGAGGAGAGGCTCACGCAGGTGAGGGTGTGCCTAGCCTGGGAGGGCCAACAAGGGAGGCCCCGGAGACCGGCTGGGCGGGCTGAGAGCAGCGCCTAGGCAGGGCCTCTCTCCAGGCAGAACACAGTGGGACCTGCACGGCGTGCAGTGGGGGGGGCTTGCCTTGCACATAGCTCACCTGGGTTCGGTTCCCGGCACCACATACGGTCCCCTGAGCCCTACCAGAAGCAAGTTCTAAGCAGGGCCAGGGGTAAGCTGAGGATCACCAAGTGTGGCCCCAAATCAAGCAAACAACTGAACATGGTTCAGGCAAGGAGAAGGTCAGTGGTCAGGGGCCGCCTCTGCTGCAGCCAGGCCCGGTCGGTCGTGGCGCCCTCTGGCCTCCCTGGCCCCAAGGGTCGTGGCCCAGGTGGTCCCAGCACACCTGTGTCTCATACTGAACTGCATGCCGGCTGGCTGAGCCCCGAGTCCTGCTGGGAAGCCCCCAGAAGAGCACAGTGCTTGGGGGGTCTCCATGTCGTCATGAGGGGCCTCCATGGCGGAGCTCCCAAAGGGGGCAGGAGGGATCAGGGACTCGGGTTGCCGGGAGGTGGGTGGTCCGGAGGGGACGCTGCCACCTTCTCTGTCCCCAGGAGTCGCTGATGCTGCACCGGCCCGGGGGCCGCCAGCACCTGCACGTGCTGGCCGTGAGCCGCACCTTCCGCCGGCAGGGCAGGGGCCGGCGCTGCTCTGGCGCTACCTGCGCCACCTGGGCGGCCTGTCGGTGCAACGTGCTGCACTCATGTGCCAGGCCCCGCTCGTGCCCTTCTACGAACGCTGTGGCTTCCGCCGTGTGGGTCCCGTGCGCCGTCGCCCAGGGTACGCTGGCCTTCACAGAGCTCCAGTGCTCGCTGCGGGGGTCACGCCTGGGCGCAGGAACAGCGGCTGCTGAAGCCCTGCCCACACCAGGGCGTGTGGGGGGGAAATCTTGTAGCCCAGCTGCCCCCACGCTTGCATTGAGGTGGGGAGGGGCGCAGGAACCTGGGCACGTTGTGGGGACTCTTCTCAGGGCGGCGGGAGTCCACTCCCACAGCCCCCGCCCCACTGCTCCCCGGTACCCCGGACGGTGCGCGTGCCTCCCCTGTGGGGTGATGGGTGCTGCGGAGACCTGCTGCCGTGGACGGGCTTGTGCCAGATGGGGAGAAAGCAGCTCACCCCACCTCCGTCAGAACAGCCCGTCCCCAGATCTACCAGGCACCCAGAGGACCCAGGGGCTGAGACTGGACCTCCGGAGGACCCTAATGACTCCAGCCCGACACATCCGGAATCCCCGCACTCGCCCACTCCCCAGTGCCCAGCTCTCATCTGCTTGCTTAGACCCAGGCACAACGATGCTTTGAAAAATTGTCTTTTAATCATCTGAGTCATTATCCTTACGGAGTTAGCGTTCATGAAAAAAATAATGGGGCCATGATAGAAATGTAAAAAGCGGGCCTGCCTGGAGCCCTAGATTACCGCTGGACATGGTCGGGAGCCCCCACCCACCCAGGTCAGAATGAGGCTGGCCCTACAGTCGGGCCCAGCGCCTGCACACTGACCAGAGGGAGGCCAGGGCAGCCTCCGTCCACCGGACATGGGAAAGCTGTGTCCATGGCCTGGCAGCTCCTTTCTAGTCACAACCAGGGTGATGGCCAGGGCCATGGAGGCCTAATGCCTCATGGCACCCCACGGGCCACTGGCGAATGCAGGGGTCCGCCCGGCAGAAGGGGGTGCTGGGCTGGGAACCCCCCACACTCATGGTCATGGGACACAGCAGCAGCAGCAGCAGCATCCTGGGGACCCTGACAAGGAAGAGGCTGCCCCAGGGGGTGTCCTGGGACAGTGGGAAGTCCAGGTCCAGCTGCCTGGCCAGGGGGACACTCTAGTCTAGGCCAGGCCCACAGAAGTCAGAAGTTGGTGAGGCTGGGCGGGCCTCTGGCCGACACCGGGCAGGGAGGTCAGTGCAGGTCCTGGTCCAGGTCGTACTTCTCACAGAAGTGGCTGGTGAACGGGAAGCAGGTGAGGTGCTCGATCCAGGGCCAGTTGATGGGGTAGACGTAGAGCCAGATGATCAGCGAGGCGAAGAGGCCGGTGAAGACCGCCAGGGACACCAGGATGAGGCGCGCTTGCGGCACTTGTCGCCGGTGCCGAAGGTGATGTAGGGCAGGAAGGCGAAGGCCAGCAGCAGGCCGCTGAGGAAGCCGAAGATGTGGGCGATGTTGTCGATCCAGGGCAGCAGGCCGCAGACGAAGAGGAAGAGCATGATGGCAGACAGGTTCAGGAAGGCCTTCCAGGGCCGCTCCAGCAGCTGCCAGCTCTGGAAGAGCTCCACCGAAGAGGCAGGCGAGCAGGCCGAACTGGGAGCCGGCGGGGGCCCACCTGCGGGGGCACGGCTGTGGGGGACGGGCTCCAGAAGCCCCTCCGAGCACCTGTTCACGTGGCTTTTCTGCACACGTGCAGACCCTGAGCAGCAAGCGGAGAGGCAGGAGGACGTGCCCCCAGAGGCTGGCGATGTTCGGGGGCACATCCCCAGGCCTCCACGAGTCTACACTGGCTCGTGCTCTGAGCTAATGAATGTCCGCAGGCTGCTGTGGGCCCCAGGGCCTCGATGCTGCCCACACTGGGTGAGGGTGGGCCTACGCCTCGCGGGCGGTGGCCAGTCACACAAAGCGCCCAGAGGCCAGGGGCGATAGGACAGCCAGAGGGCGCTTGCTTGCCCGGGACGACCTTGGTTTAATTTTTTTTTTCCTTTTTGGGTCACACCGGTGATACTCAGGGGTTACTCCTGGCTCTTTGCTCAGGAATTACTCCTGGCGGTGCTCAGGGACCATATGGGATGCTGGAGATCAAACCTGGGTCTGCCGTGTGCAAGGCAAACGCCCTACCCTGTGCTGTCGCTCCGCCCCAAGGATGACCCTGGTTGATCCCGGCATCCTCTATGGCCCCCCCTCAGGCCTGCCAGGAGGGATACCTAAGCACAGAGCCAGGAGTAACCCTGAGCACTGCTGGGTGTGGCCCCAAAACAAGCAACAATAACAAAATAAAAACACCCAGAACTGAGAGAGGGGCCGAGGAGGCTAGTTCAGTGAGTCCAGGGGCAAGGCTGGACAGCCACAAGTTTGATCCCAAGCACCAAGTGCCCAGGTGGTCCCCAGATCTGCTGAGCTGAAGCAAGAAATGGTCTGACCCTGTACTGCCGGGGAGCACTGCTGGGGGCCCCGAGCCCAGAAGCCAGAGCAGAGGGGACGAGTCAGGGGTGTGGCGTGGCAGAAAGTCGCCACCCCCAACCCCTCCTGGCATGGACGGATGGACCTTGCCCCTCCCCAACTGGCCTGCCCAGACTTACCTCTGCGCGGTACGGAAGGAAGATGGCACTGGCCAGGTTGCCCGTGATGCCGCTGAGCAGGTAGATGATGGAGATGCGGTGCCAGCCGGCCAGTTTCTCCAGGTCCCGCAGGATGGTCATTTGAAAGACCACGGACACCAGACAGTGCACCACACTGGCAGAGACATGGCAGAGACATGGCACCGGCCCGCCGCCGGCCCACACTGCCTGCTGCAGTGTGCCAGGCTGTGCCTGGTCTGAGGGGCTGGCAGGCCTCTACTCGGCACGGCTGGGGGTGTGCCAGGCTGTGCCTGTACAGGCAGGCGGCCTCTTACCCGGCATGGAGGAACAGAGACAGCCAGAGGCGGTAGATCTGGTCCGGGACCTCGGGGTTGAGGAAGGGCAGCAGGCCACAGACCTTGTCCAGGCAGTGCACCTGTGGGGGTCACCGTCAGGACCCCGCCAGGCAGGCTTGGGCGGGTGGGTGGGAATGGGGCACGGGGCCCCACTCACCTGGGCGCAGAGTGTGGCCTCCTCGTGGAAGTATCCCTGCATGAACTCACAGTACTCGCGTGTGGTGATCTCACAGCTGGGGCGGCAGGCAGGGGCGGCTTCAGGACCCCGAAACCTGAGCCCCGCCCTCTGCCCCGCTCCTCCTTTGGGGTGTGGGGGGGGCCTCGGGGCTCACCTGCCCTTGGTGCCGATGCAGCAGGGGCGGCCCCGGACCTGGCAGTCCATGTGCAGGAAGCCCGAGCAGTTACTGCGCGCCTGCTCCGTGCAGATCTGGGGGAGGGCATTCGGCCAGGGCGCTGCGCGGCCCCCGCCCGCCCGCACACACAGCTCCACACACTCCCACAACACACACAGCTCCACACACCCTCCAACGTGCCCCGACACTCATACAACACCTCCCAATAGCTCCATCCACCCCAGCACGCCTCAATACCCTCACCCTGACATGCTCCGGTACAGAAACCCTCAGCGCCTCATACTCCAGGTCAACAGCCACCCTGTACACTCCCCGCACCGCCACACTTGCTGACACTATCACACACCCATGCTGTTACCCATGCTGTTACCCTGGCACTCACACCCCTAGTCACACCCGGTACCCTCACTTATCCTGTCAACCTCAGACACACCCCGACACCCTCGGACACACCCGACACCCTCGGACACACCCCGACACCCTCAGACACACCCGACACCCTCGGACACACCCCGACACCCTCGGACACACCCCGACACCCTCGAGACACCCCGACACCCTCAGACACACCCCGACACCCTCGGACACACCCCAGACACCCTCGGACACACCCGACACCCTCAGACACACCCCGACACCCTCAGACACACCCCGACACCCTCAGACACACCCAGACACCCTCGGACACACTCGACACCCTCAGACAAACCCAGACACCCTCGGACACACCCCCGACACCCTCCGGACACTCACCCGACACCCTCAGACACACTCCGACACCCTCAGACACACCCCGACACCCTCGGACACCCCCGACACCCTCGGACACATCCCGACACCCTCAGACACACCCGACACCCTCAGACACACCCCCGACACCCTCGGACACACCCCGACACCCTCGGACACACCCGACACCCTCGGACACACCCGACACCCTCGGACACATCCCGACACCCCTCAGACACACCCCGACACCCTCGGACACACCCCGACACCTCGGACACCCCGACACCCTCGGACACACCCCGACACCCCCGGACACACCCCGACACCCTCGGACACACCCGACACCCTCAGACACTCACCCGACACCCTCAGACACACTCCGACACCCTCAGACATACCCCGACACCCTCAGACACACCCCCCGACACCCTCGGACACTCACCCAACAACCTTAGACACATCCCGACACCCTCAGACACACCCCGACACCCTCAGACACACCCCGACACCCTCGGACACACAGACACCCTCGGACACACCCCGACACCCTCAGACACACTCCCGACACCCTCAGACACACCCAGACACCCTCGGACACACCCCGACACCCTCGGACACTCACCCGACACCCTCAGACACACCCGACACCCTCAGACACATCCCGACACCCTCAGACATACCCCGACACCCTCAGACATACCCCGACACCCTCAGACACACCCCGACACCCTCAGACACACCCCGACACCCTCAGACACTCACCCGACAACCTCAGACACACCCCGACACCCTCAGACACACCCCGACACCCTCAGACACACCCCGACACCCCGGACACTCACCCGACACCCTCGGACACACCCCGACACCCTCAGACACACCCCGACACCCTCAGGACACACCCCGACACCCTCGGACACACCCAGACACCCTGGGACACTCACTGGCCACTTGGTGATGTCATCGGGCCAGATGTGGGCCCCGCTGGAGGCCGGCTCCTCGCAGGTTCTGGGGCGGGCAGAAGCGACAGGGGGGGGGTGCACCTTCCTCCCGCCTACCGCCCCACCCGCCGCCCAGCAGTAAGGCCTTAGCCCCGCCCACCTGGGGTCCTGCTGGCACACAGCCCCCGAGGTGCGCCGCTGGCCCTGGTCAGATTTGTCCATGGGGGCCCGGTGTCTTCCTGCCACTTGACGAAAGTGGCCAAAGTCTCCTGTAAGGCCGGGGGGCTGGTCCACGGCTAGAAGGCGCTCACTGATGGGGCGGGGACCCCAAACGGGGTCTCCTGAGCCCTGCTAACAGCAAGACACCCACTGGGTAGTGGGAGTCTGGCGGGATGTGCTTGTGGGAGGGGTGAGGCAAAGGAGGAGGGGCTGAGGACAGGCTAAGGTTAGAGGGTGGGGCTGAGCCATAGCACAGCGGGGAGGGCGTGGGCTGCACGTGGCCGACCGGCTCCATCTCCGGCATCCCATATGGTCCCTGAGCACCCCCCAAGACTAATTCCTGAGCAAAGAGCCAGAACCCCTGAGTATCACCAGGTGTGACGCAAAAAGAAAAGTCAGAGGGTGGGGCTGGGGTGGGTGCGACTCGAGCTGGAGGCAGGGCCTAGCATGCGCGAATAGGAGAGTGGGGCCTAGCCCAAGGGGCAGGGCCAGAGGCGAAACCTGAGATCAGGGAGGGGCGGGGCCTAGCCCTAGGGGCGGGGCGGTAGGGCGGGGCCTCATCCGAGGGCGGGGGCGGGCGCGGCAGGGAAGGTGGGCGGGGCGCACCGAGCAGTCCTGGCGCAGGGTCTGGATGCAGCCCGAACGGTCATTCTGCACGCAGCAGCCCGACTCGCGCTCCTGCTCCTGCTGCCGCCTGACCAGCTGCTCGATCTGCCGATCCTTCCGGATGCAGGGGCGAGAACTTGGCTCCCAGGTGAATGAGGTCGATCTGTGCGAGTGCACAGGCTCAGGGACAGTCTCCCTCTCTGGCGCCCGAGAGGCAGCGGCCTCCCTGCCCGCGAAGGCCATGGCCCAGGGGCTTGGCGCTAACCGAGCTGGGACCGATCCAGAAGTTCTCCTGCTGGATGTACTTCACGCTCTCGTACACGCCTTTGTTTCTGAGCACCTGGGCACAGCACAGACAGGGGGGTGGGGGAGCCTCAGTCCTGGCTGAGACCCCGGTACGGATCAACCCACAGCGTCCTCCCCAGGCCTGGCTGCTGCTAGTCAGGGACCCCACTGCTCCTGGGGGCATGTGGGGAGCCTCAACCACCGACCCCTTACCAGCTGGGAGGTCACGTGCTGGGCAGGCCGATGGGCGCCACCCCGTATGTGCACATCACCAGCAACGTGACGATGGCGAGCGTGCAGGTCAGCCAGGTGGAAGTAGGGCCTGTGGACAGTCGGGTCGGTGGGTCCCCGCGGCCAGCCCCCAGCTCTCCTGCCTAAGCCCACTGCTGCCCTATAGCCTGATCTTGTCTCTGACTGTCCATGGTGGTATCGCCGACGGTCCTCTGGGTCCTAGGGTGAGGGCGCCTCCACTGCCCCAGCTAGAGACCCCACGTTTCTCTAGTTTGCGACACTCCCTACATTCTGCCTACGACTTTTTGGGGGCTTTTTTGGGGCCACACCCGGCAATGCTCAGGGGTTACTCCTGGCTCTGCACTCAGCAATTAGTCCTAGCTGTGCTGGGGGACCATATGGGATCGAACCCGGTTGGCTGCATGCAAGGCAAACGCACTCCCTGATGTGCTGTCGCTCCAGCCCGCCCCTCAGAATGTTTCCTTGGGTCTCTCCGTGCCCGGTACTTAGGGAGTAGTTAGGGCTCCCGCCCACGGGGCTCAGGGGCTGCTCCTACCAGTGCTCAAGGACCATTTTTGATGCCAAAATCAAAGTGGGGCCCACCCACGTAAGGTGAGCGCCTTAGCTCTTGTACCATCTCACTACATTTTGTCCCTGGCCAGGTCCAGCCAACTGGACATGCTAAGACCTCGGCCCCCAAGACTCAGGCCCAGCTCCTTCCAGGAGCACCCAAAGTCACAGCTTCCAGTGGCCCTTCACCCCCAACCCTCTGTCCCCTTGTGGGAACTCTGCCAGTCGGGGCATTCCCCTGCTGGACACCACTGGCCAGTGGCCTATCCCCCAACTTCTGTGGGTGACCAGCTCCTAGCCGGGCTGAGATCCCAGGCCCGCAGAACTGGGAGGAGGAACAGAGTAGCTTCCCAAGGCTGAGTGTTTGAGGGGTGCAGGGGCGGTGTGTGTGTGTGTGTGTGTGTGTGTGTGTGTGTGTGTGTCTATGCAGGCGGACATGCATGCAGAGGCGGGGTATGCATGTGTGCTGGGACTGGGGAGGCGGCGGCCACGAGTGCCCACTCACCGGTGGCTGTCGAAGCTCCCCAGCTAGCCTGCACGGTGCTGCTGATGCTTCGGCGGTAGAGGTTCAACCAGCCGCCAACCACGCCCAGGCCGTAGTGCCGCCGCCAAGCAACGCCGCAAGTACTTGACCCTGGAGGTCAGGCGCTCGCCACGGCGGGGCGGGGACCGGGGCTCGGCTTCTCCCTCCTGGGGGGGGGGGGCACCAGCTCTCAGCCGACACCCCAACCCTCCTGCCTATCCCAGGAGGGACCGGGAGGGACGTGCGGTCAGTAGACACAGCCACCTCCGCTCCCCAGAACTCACAGAGGCATCTGTACACCGTCGGGGGACACCGGCCGAGGCGGCGGGCATCGCCGGGAAGTAGCTGGCCGAGAGACGGGGGACTCAAACACGTCGTCCGGCATGGAGCCTCATTTCTTCCTGGCGAGGCGTGGGCACAGGGGCAGCCCTGAACCTTCCAGCGGGGGCAGGGCGGAGCCCCAAGAGGCAGGCGCAGATGGGGCGTGGGCGGCACCTCTGTCCCTGGATGACCCACCCTCTTGCCCGCAGTTACCCAAACAGAGAGAGGGGCTGGGAAGGCACCAGACCGCGGGTGCCCCACCCGTGCTGCCCCCAACGCCTCCAGCTCCGGGCAGTGCCGAGCCACACTTGCCTTACTGAAGAAGGAGGAGTCGAAGGTGTCTGCACCATCCCACCGCGCCCTCCTCCAGGAAGCTGGGGTAGGCAAAGCTGCGCTTGACTGCTGGACACCGCTGGCCAGCGGCCTCCAGCACCGAGCGTCCCTGCAAGAGCCGAGGAGGTCAGACCCCGGCAGCAGCATCCCCACCCCTCAGACCACCCATGGGGCCCCGCCTGTGGGGTGCCAGCTCCCCTGTACTGGACATGTCGGTCTCAGTGAGGCTGTGCCCTTCAACCTGGAAATGTCCTCGCTCTGCTGGACGGCACGGGGGCCCGACCCATCCAGTGCCTCCTGCATGTCTCCTGCCTCTCTCCCAAAGCCGGCCCCTCTTCTCACTGCCCACCGCACCCCTATGGCTCTCGTCCTCAAGGTCGGGCTGCCCCCTGCTGAAACGCTGTTCCCTGCAGCTCCTGCTGTTCCTGCTGAAACGCTGTTCCCTGCAGCTCCTGATGGAGAGGCCGCTTCTTCCCCGCCTTCCTGGGCCTCCACAAGTGCCTTCCGGGACCTGTTCCTCTCCCCAGGCGAGGGGCCACGCTCTTCCTTGGGCCGGGAGCACCTCTGTGCCCACTGTGCTAGCAGACCAGGCCAGGGCTGCTGAGCTTCCTGTCCTGAGCGGCCCGCAGCCGGGTCGCTAGGCGGCATCTGCCCGTGGGTGCCTCACCTTGAGGAGGGCGGCCGCAGCCTGCAGGCTCATGTGGGGCCACCGACACCCTCTTGCGTCGGGGCAGGTGGGAGTAGCCGGAGCGCACGCTGGTGAAGGAAGGTGAGCGACAGCACTCCGGGCGTCAGCGGCGGGTGAGGCCCGTGCGGACGGTCCACCTCATCCGGGTGGCGGAAGGCCCGGCCCGGGCCAGCGGGTCCACGATCTGGGCAGATGGCAGCGGTGAGCAGGGGCACGGCGGGCGGGGGCGGGGTCACAGCCCAGCCGGCCTCAGCTCACCCACCTTGGGCATCTTGCAGGGCCTGGGCGACTCGGTGCCCTGGAAGGACAGCGCCTCCTGGCTGGGCAGCTCCAGCTCGCGCTGGCACGAGGCCTTGAGGCGGCCGTGCGCACACTGCAGTGGTGTAGGCTGCGGCGCTGCCAGTGCTGGACGCTTCCACTCCCAGTCGCCGCTCACGCCGAACCACTGTGCCGTGCCCCCTGCGCCGACAGCACCCGGGCACGTGTGGGATGGACGGGGCAGTGGTGGGGGCGAGCAGGCTGTGTGTGTGCAGGGAGGGGCAGCTGAACCCTCACGCGGGGCTGGGACCCCTGCAGAGGTGGAACTGGGCTGACAGGCCTTGGGGAGCCACTTGGGGGGGTCCCCTGAGCCCCGGTCCACACTGACATTCTGAGATCGCAGCACCCCAGGAGACTGCCTCAGACTAGAGCCCCCTTGTCCACATCCGCAGGGACCTGGGGTCCAGGGGTGCATGGGTGCAGGGCAGGGTGCTGGGGTGTGGTGGGTGCAGGGGATTCCCGGTGGGGGTCCCGGGGCGGGCGCAGCTCACTATGCGGATACTCTGGGACAGCGAGGCCTGACGCCGCAGGCCCGGCCGCTTCTCCTGGCTGCTGTCGTGCCGTGGCCGCGGCTCCTGCAGGCTGACGCTCTTCAGGTAGGCGGGGTTCCTGGGCTTCTGGGGGGGGGCGGAAGATGGGCGCCTGCATGGCCAGCGCCAGGCCCCGTGGCGGCTCCCAGGCGCGTCGCAGAATGTTCCCGATCGGGAGTGGGCAGCGGCAACACTGCTCCCTCTGTCCGCGTCCAGAGCCCCCCCGCCCCAGCCACTGTCAATGCGCCTTTTAGGGGCCCGGTCAGGGGCAGGGCCAGCATCTGTCACGGTCACTCCCACCTCCCGGGAACGGTGGGCACCCTGGGGGCTGCGGCTGGCTCGGAGCCCCACCTGCAGCAGCGTGCTGCTCTGCTCGGGCGGGGGATGATGATGGACAAGTTGGGGGCTTCCGGCTCTGCAGGCGGCTGCTCGACGCAGAGACGCTGTCGCCGCTCTTGTCACTGGAGGCCATGGTGGGTGGGAGGGTGGGCAGCTGCAAGGAACGGGAGAGGGTCACAAGGAGCCCTGTGCCAGCGTGGGGCCCAGCTGGAGGCCTGGCCTCGCACATGGCCGACCTGGGTTCAGCCCCCAGCATCCCACAGTGAACCCCGGAACCACCAGGAGTGACCCTGAGCACAGAGCCAGGAGCCAGCCCTGAGCACAGAGCCAGGAGTCAGCACTGAGCAGGGTCAGGAGTCAGCCCTAAGCAGAGCCAGGAGTCAGCCCTGAGCACAGAGCCAGGAGCCAGCCCTGAGCAGAGCCTCAGGAGTCAGCCCTGAGCAGGGTCAGGAGTCCGCCCTGAGCACAGAGCCAGGAGCCAGCCCTGAGCACAGAGCTAGGAGTCAGCACTGAGCAGGGTCAGGAGTCAGCCCTAAGCAGAGCCAGGAGTCAGCCCTGAGCAGAGCCAGGAGTCAGCCCTGAGCACAGAGCCAGGAGTCAGCCCTGAGCACAGAGCCAGGAGTCAGCCCTGAGCACAGAGCCAGGAGTCAGCCCTGAGCACAGATGGGTGTGGCCTAAACTAGAAAATAAAACAGTGACCAGGTCCGAAGTGAGGGACCCCAGCTGAGTCGGCCAGGGCGGCAGCGCAGGAAGTGGGGAGCTGAGCTGGATCTGATGGATAAGTGGGTGCGGCCTTGCCTGGTTCCTCTTTCTTCAGGCTACAAAACTGCCATCAGCACTTTGTTCTTTCACAGAGGATAAAGGTTCATCTCGGGGCAAGAAAGGAGAAAGGAGATGCCAGCCGCGCCCCAGAGCTGCAGCTTTTCATGTAAACTGTCTCCGGGGGCCGAAATAGGGAGTGAGTGGGACTGTGTTGTCACTGGCCTCTGACCCCTGTGTCCAGGCATGGGCACCCGCAGACCCTGGACACTCGGCTGCAAACAGCAACGCTGGTCAGCCACGAGCAAGGCGAACCCGCTGTCCCCCAACAATCCTGCAGAGGCAGAGCACCCCTCCCCACCCCCAAGTCTGGGGCTTCCCACGCTCAGGCTGCAGTCCAGGGCCTCCTTCTGGCCCTCCCGCCCTGCCCTCCTGTCCCCTGTGACCCAGCGGCTAAACTCTTGTCATTTCCTCTTCCTGTTTCCCTGCCTGCTTCCCTCACCCACTTTCCCGGCGCCAGGGACATCTACTGGGCCCGCAGCCCGGTGGGCGCTGTCAGGAACAGGCACGGGGCACAGTCCCCGAAGTTCTGCCCTGTCCTTCCCAACTGTCCACCCGTTTCCACATCTGTCGGTCCCACCGCCCAGCTCCTTTGCTGGTGGACAGCCAGGATCAGCACCTGGTCACCGTGTTCAAAGGGCCCAGTGACCCCCACTCCCTTCCTGCCCCTGCCGGACCGTACACTGGCAGCTGTGGCGGGTCTCCCTGGCAGCTTGGGCAGGGCCGTCCGATGCTGCTGGCATGGGAGACTCGGCACCTCCATGCCGCCCGGCAGTGCCAGCCTCAGCCGCCCCTTCTTTGTTGGGGCCACACTGGAGTGACCGTGTGAGGCAAACCTGAGCGTGCTCTCTCTCTCTCTCTCTCTCTCTCTCTCTCTCTCTCTCTCTCTCTCTCTCTCTCTCTCTCCCCCCCCTCTCTCTCTCTCTCTCTCTCTCTCTCTCTCTCTCTCTCTCTCTCTCTCTCTCTCTCCCCCTCTCTCTCCCCCCCGGCCCTCCCCCCTCTCTCTCTCTCTCTCTCTCTCTCTCTCTCTCTCTCTCTCTCTCTCTCTCTCTCTCTCTCTCTCTCTCTCTCTCTCTCTCTCCCCCCCTCCTCCCGCCCCCAAGTCCTGAGCTGTCTCTCTCCAGCCCTGAGCTGTTACTTTATATTTCTGGGATCACACCCAGGGAAGCTGGGGAGCTCGGGGGCTTAGGGTTCAGTGCTCAGGATCTAACAATGCTAGGCTCCCACCTGGACCCCCAGTTATGCCTGGGACCAAACTGGGCTACACCTTGGGGCCATGTGGCGCTGGAGTTTGGAGGTCAGGCTTGGCAGGCTGGAGTTTGGGGTCAAGCTTGGCAGGCTGGAGTTTGGGTGGTCAGGCTTGGCAGGCTGGAGTTTGGGGTCAGGCTTGGCAGGCTGGAGTTTGGGCTCAGGCTCTGCAGGCCTCACACAGCCCTCGGGGCAGTTCTTTCGTTCCCCTGGAAGTGAAGCGCATGGACCCACGCATGCTTCACAGGGGTGGGAGCAGGGGCCTCGCCAGTCTCAGGATGCTCCGAAACCCACGCGGGGCGCCCTGAGGAGGCGAGGTGCGGGAGGCCAGAAAGTGGCCGTGGCCACCGGCGGGCCGGAGCAGGGAGGGGACAGCCAGGGGGCCCACTCTGGTGGTGACGACGCCCTGCAGGTGTCAGGGGCCAGAGAGAGCCACGTGCCCTGGACTGTCCCACCATGTGGTGGCCTCCGGGGGAAGCCTTTTAGGGAAAGGGCCTGAGCAGCTGCTCCAGGGTACAGCAGGGTACAGCCCAAGGCCGACCCTGGGCCACTGGGGCGTGTGGCCCCTCAGTCCCCAGGTCCTGCAGGAGCCGGAACCACCAGAGCCGACAGGGTGCCCTCCTCCGCTGAGCCCACCGGCACTTACTGTAGGAGGCGCAAGCCTGGCCCGCAAGCCTGGCAAACTTCTGGAGCCAGGCCTTAGCTCTGCACGGCGGGTGATGCGGTGCACTGACTGGACAGCTGGACACACTCCGGCGCCCAGCGTGGTCACGGCTGTGTGGTCAGGCCCACGGGCTTCTGGACTTCCTCTTCCAGACCTGTTTTATCATCTGTATTTTGGTTTTCCTCTGAAAGGAAAAAGAAAAACACTTAGGACCAGAGTGACAGTGCAGTGGCGGGGCACGTGCCTTGCTCACGGCTGACCCAGGTTCAATCCCGACATCCCACAGGGTCCCCAACAACACTACCACGAGTGTCCTGAGTCCAGAGCAGGGGTGACCTCTGGGCATCGCTGGGGTGTGACCCAAGAAGCAAAAATATATATGTTTTAATTTGGGGGAATAATTTTTGGATTACACCCAGAGGTGCTCAGGGGTTACTGGGGCACACCTGGAGATACTCAGGGGTTACTCCTGGCTGTGTGCTCAGGGATCACTCCAATTGGTGCTCAGGGGACCTAGAGGATGCCAGGACTGAACCTCGGTCAGTGCATGCAAATACCCTCCCGCTGTACTGTATCGCTCTGATCCTGTGTGTGTGTGTGTGTGTGTGTGTGTGTGTGTGTGTGTGTGTGTGTGTACGCAGGTGCACCACATCCAGTGATGTCCAAAGCTTGAGCCTGGCTCCACTCGGGGATCACTCCTAATGGGGTTTAGGGGACCACAAGGGGTACCGGGAAACCAGGTCGGCCGCAACTGTCTGGCCCTGTCTCTCGTCTCTGGCATGTAGGGCAGGGGTGAGCATGGTCAGTTCCCAGCCCCTGAAGAGGATGATGAGGTGGTGAGTCAGGCAGCCTGGGGCTCTAGCCTCAAGGCTGAAAAAAGAAAATACTCAAACGAAAACTGACCCCAAGCACACCTGCTCCGCTAGGAAGGAAGCCGCGGCGAGCTGGTCCTTGTCTTCCTGTTTCAACAGCAGTTTGCTAGAAACACTTAACCAGGGAACCCAGGAATTGTTGACTGTCTGTCTGGTTATGTTTTTTCTTTTGGTTTTAGGGCCACACTTGGCAACGTTTCAGGGCTTACTCCTGGCTCTACACTCAGGAAATACCCCTGGTGGTGCTCAGAGCACCATATGGAATGTCAGGGATCGAACCCGGGTCAGCCGCGTGCAGGGCTACACCGGCAGTGCCATGGGGTACTCCTCGTGGAGTCAGGGGACCTCGCCTGCGGCGCCGCGTACCCAAGTGCTCTGCCCACAGTGCTGGCTCTGGCCCGGCTTCCTGCACTTGGTGTCTGGGCTGGGACCCCAAGTCCCCGGGAAGACCCCAGCACACAGACCCTGCGTAGGGCCACTGGCTCCGGCGCTCAGCAGCCCTGCAGGACACGCCAGGGCAGCCGCATGGAACAGCTCCTAGACAACAGCCTCCCCAGGGGCCCCACACGGAAAGTTGCCCCCCTCAGCCTCCTTTGGGACCTAGGCGCAATGTGAGGGCATCGGGCGGGCATCACCCTGGGAGACTGGCAGCAGAGAGAGGGTGTGGGGGCTCAGGGGGAGAGGTGTGCGGGGTGTGTGGTGTGGGGGGCCAAGCTGAGCCTCCGGGACTCGCGGCTGTCTCCACACCGACCCCAGCCCACCAAACCTCGGTCAGTGCATGCAAACACCCTCCCCGCTGTACTGTATCGCCTGATCCTCTGTGTGTGTGTGTGTGTGTGTGTGTGTGTGTACGCACACGTGCACCACATCCAGTGATGTCCAAAGCTTGAGCCTGGCTCCACTCGGGGATCACTCCTACTGGGGTCTGGGTCCCCGTGGGACCCCCAGCTACTGCCCCTGGCCTGCCAGGCTCCACCAGCCTGGCCTACAATACAGACCCTGAGGAAGACCACCTCTGCCAGGAAGCCTGCCTGGCCACCCCGACAGGACCCACCGCCCCTCTCATGGGGTTTTGCGAGACTGCCCGCGGATATGGCGTGGCCCCCGCCCGGGGCTGCTCTCCCTCAGGGCTCCCAGCACACAGGCCTGGAGGTGGCCGGTCCACACACAGAAAGCACCATCTCCCAGGCGGCAGCAGAGCAGGTGGCAGGCTCTGGAAGTCCACCTTGTGCTGGCCACCTGCCTCTGCCCCGCCCTGTGCACCAGAGCATCGGGCAGGGGGCGCGGGGGTCAGGATATTTAGATTGGGGGCAATCCTAGGGAACCCAAAGAGAAGTAGCCTGGACACAGGATGTGAGGTCAGGCTGGGAGCACCTTCCCTGGCGCCCTGAGGGCTGGGAGCACCTCTCCTGAGCACCCCAGAGGCGCTCCTTGCATCCATGCATAACAAAACCAACCCCAAAAAGAGACAGAAAGGGGGGAAGGAGAGGAGAGAGAGGGAGAGGGAGAGAGAGAGAGAGGAAAGAGAGGAGAGGAGAGAGGAGAGACAGAGGGAGAGAGAGAAAGGGAGCGGAGATAAGGGGGAGAGAGAAAGGAAAGAGAGAGAGAGGAGAGAGCGTTGTCTGGAAGGTGCCCACCAGGCTTCAGTGCCCAGCACCCATGGGGACCCGAGTGTCCGCAGGAATGATCCCTGAGCAGAGCCAGGAGTAAGCCCTTAGCATCAGCGGGGTGTAGTTCCGCCTCCCCCAAGAGACGTGGATAAACGTCTCTGCACCATCTGTAGAGTCCTGAGCTGTGAGGTGTGTCCCCCCCATGCCGCAGCCTCCTCCTGCCCTGTCAACAAAGGGAGTGGACGAGATGAGGGCCGAGGGCTGCTGGCCACAGGCGGGGATAAAAACCCACTTTCCCCCAAGGGCTGTCCCCAGGGCGGGGGCTCCTGCTCACACAGAGGCAGTGTGAGGGTGTCTGAACTCATGAGTGGAGATGCCCGGGGAGAGCAAGCGCAGGGCGTGGGGTTCAGAGCCGCCACCGCACTCACCTCCCGCCCGAGGGCTTGCTCACTGCAGAGGAAGTGAGGGCCATCAGGGACGCGGCCACATCCGCTGCCCAAGTGCCCACCCCCATCCCCACCCCCTGCCCAGGAAAAGACTCAGCCTGAGCAGGGCTAAGAGCCCTCAAAGAGTGGGGCTGGGGGGGCAGCCCCAAAGCTGAAGGGGTTCAGGCTGGAATCAGCCCCCAACTCCCAGACGCGAGCCAGCAGCGGCTGGATGGGCGGGTGATGGAACCGCAGCCTCAGCAGCCAGCGGAGGCACCGAGAATCCGGTTCCCCCAGAGGGGTGGGGCCGGGCACGGCCAGCTCAGCCCAGCCGGAGTCACAGCTGGGGAGGCGCTGCCTCTCTTGTAGGCACAGTCCCGGGGCCACTGCAGAGGCCCAGCCGTGCTGCCCCCCCATTTCTGAAGCCTCCCCCTCTTATCTCGATGGGGGTTGGCTGGGCCGCTGACACCAGGGGCAGGTTATTGGCACGAGGAGAAGCAGAGGGTCTTGTGGGGGGCAGAGCTGCAGGGTCCAGCTGGGGCAGGAACCCACAGGGGACACGCAGTAGCCAGCAGGGCTCCGTGAGGGTGTGTTGGCAGCGTGCAGGGGCGGGGAGGCGGCAGGAACCGTCTGTCCCGTGAATCACAGGGTGACACGGGAGAGCAGGGGGTGTGGACGCGGCCTCTCCCCCACTTCCCAGCATGGGAACCCCGCGGGTCCTGCCTACAGTTCTTCCGAGAAGGACCACTTCAGCAGGAGGCAGAGATGAAGCCAGAGGCCCTTCCCCACTGCCCCCCCATACACACACCCGCCTCCCCAAAGTTGTAGGTGCCTGATGCCGGGTCAGCCCTTGCACGGTGCAGGAGGCGCGGGCAGGCTGTGGGCGGGGCAGCGGGCAGGTGGCTGTGCAGGGGAGGGTACTGGTCCCACCTGCGCAGGGGAAGGCGGTGCCAGCGTGGGGAAGCGGCAAATGCCCCCTGGAGCCCCACAGCCACCACGAACGACCCCCAGCAGCCCCCCCATCCTCCCGGGACCATCTCCCTTTGCGGATTTTGCTCAGACTCAGTTGGGGGAGATGAGATGGGAGGCCAGCCCTGGGGCAGTCCGTCCTCTGCTGTTCGGACCCAGGGCAGCCAGGATCCGGGGCCGACAGCAACGCGAGCAGGGGACTGTGGCTCCCTCCTGGGGGCCAGCCTGGCTCCAGCCTTGGAGACTCACACTTGGGGAATGCCGGGCTTCTCCCTGAGCCCAGCGCAGCGCTGGCCACTCGCTGTGTGGTTGTGGCACACCCTGAGCGTCTCTGAATCTCAGCACGGCGCCCAGGACCAGAGCTGCGCCGAAGGAAGGCTGCGCGCGGCTTTGATGTTCTACAGGCGGGCCCCTGAGCACCACCGGTGTGACCCCAAAACCGTGTGGAAACCACAGCCAGGTGCTGTGCAGCCCCAGGTGGGTGCCGAGAGCGTTGTCCCCACTTCCTCGGCTGGCCCAGAGCCCACAGGCTGCTGCATTCTGCAGAAAAGCAAGTGAGCAGCTGCGGTGGCCGGGAGTTGGCCCCAGGCCACTGGCGCTGGCAGGAGGGGAAAGCCAGGCAAACACTTTTTGGCTTGTAAACAGTCATTAAGAGGCAATAAAGTACTCCCAATCCCTGCCCTGAGGCAGCTGCTCCCTAGGAAGGCCACCTCCTCCAGGCAGCACCCGGACTACTGCTGAGGAATGAGGGTCGGGAACCTGAGCCCAGCTTGGCCACCTGCCCCTGACTCAGTAACTACTTTTTTTTTTTTTTTTTTTTTTTTTGCTTTTTGGGTCACACCCGGCAATGCTCAGGGGCTACTCCTGGCTCTGCACTCAGGAATTACTCCTGGCGGTGCTTGGGGGAACCATATGGGATGCCGGGGATCGAACCCAGGCCAGCATGAGCCGGCCGCGTGCAAGGCAAACGCCCTACCCGCTGGGCTATCGCTCCGGCCCCAGTAACTACTTTTTTTAAGGGGGTTGGGAGGGGTGGTCCCAACCTGGCTGTGCTCAGGGCTCACTCCCAGCAGGGCTCCACGAACCTTCTGTGTCCTGGGGACAGAACCTGGGTCTTCACTGCAAGGCAAATGCCCTTCCCACTGTCCGATGGCTAGCCCAGACTCCTGAGCCTCAGTTTCCCTCTCATGGGTGATGCCCCCAGATCTGCAGAGATGACGGCCCCAGCGGCAGCTGCCCAAGTGGGTCCCTGATGTACCAGCAGGGAAACTGAGGCCAGAGAGAGGTGAGGTCACCTGCCCACGTGCCACAGTGAAGAGCTGTGGGGCCGTGACACATCGTGGCTTCCTGACACCCACTGAGGCAAGTGGCACGGCATGCAGTGGCCAGTCAGGCACAGCCTGGACCTTGGGGCCCTGGAGCCGCACGCGGACCACTGCCCACCTCAGAGCTGACCGCAGGGCTCCCTGGCAGGGCTCACGGCTGATGACCATCTCCACGGGGAAGGCCGGTCTCTGTCCACACCTGCCCCCTTGCCTTCCGGGGGTCACACACGGACACAACAGAGAGGCCATGGCAGGGGCTAAGGTGTTCCTTGCCCGGGCAGGCGCCCATGCTGCCGGCACATGGTCCTGGGCCCCACATGGCAGACGCAGGATGCGGGCCCAGCGCTGGCCTGGTCAGGGAGCAGAGCAGGCGGTCCGGCCTCACACCCCCAGCCCGGCATGTGGGGTCACTCAATTCCCTGGACCTTCCGCTGCCCCAGATCTGAGCATGTGGATGGTGGGCTCTCGTGTGAGCCTGACAGACCCCAGGTGGAGCCCCAGCCATGTTTCCGGGGGGTGGCCCTGCCACTGTTGAAACCTGCAGTGCCCGCTATGCCACTGGGCATCAGGCAGACCCTGAGCACCGTGTCCTCTGTGCCATGCCCAGCACTAAAGCCTGCCACCCCCTGGCCAGCCTCGTGGCCTCACACTGGCACTAAGCCCAGCCCACCTGGTCAGGGCGGCCCACCGAGCTGCTGTGAGCCCACCTCCGGGCAGCTCCCAAAGGGCAACACGGCGCCTGCGTCTCCAGGCTGGCTTCTGAGAGGAAGTCACCTCCCCAGAACGGGGACAGAAGAGATAGTTTCTCTCTGGGGCCCTGGGCGCAAGGGCAGACTGGGGGGGCCGCGCAGCCGGGCGTGGGGGGTGCCCGCTGTGGCCCGCAGGTCAGGGCGCCCCGCCATGCCTGGCCTGCCCAGCCGGCTGGGTGGGAAATGCAGCCAAGGCTGAGCTCACACTGGAAATCCCGCGGGTGGCCGGGCAGCAGCGAGGCCGCTCCAAAGTGGGTGGCCCTGAGACCCGCAGGGACATGCGGAGGGGGGAAGAGACCTGGCCCAGCCCACCAGGGGGCGTGGCAGGCCGCAGGGACACAAACAGGCACAGGCTCCCGGGCTTCTTCCTGCTGTCCAGGGGCTGCCCTGGGCCCACTGCTCTGCCCCCTCCCCGCAAGGTGTGGGGATGTGACTCAGTCTGCCTGTCGGGAGCTCCAGCCCTGGGTGGGAGCCAGCTGGGGGCCTGTTTAGCAGCAGGTGGGATGAGGCAGTCCAGGTTCATACCAGCTAGAACTCTGGGCCACTGTGGTCACCGCCTGAGAAGCACAGACCAGATGGGGAACACTTTGAGGGGTTCAACCAAAAAGGGGGTGAGTTTCACTCTCCAGTTTTGGGGGGGGTAGTGAGAGAGGGCCAGAGAGACAGCCCAGTGGGCAGCGAGAAGGGCCAGAGAGACAGCGCAGCGGTAGGGAGAGGGGCCAGAGAGATAGCCCAGCGGGTAGGGAGAGGGGCCAGAGAGACAGCCCAGTGGGTAGGGAGAGGGGCCAGAGAGACAGTCCAGTGGGCAGCGAGAGGGGCCAGAGAGACAGCCCAGTGGGCAGCGAGAGGGGCCAGAGAGACAGCCCAGCGGGTAGGGAGAGGGGCCAGAGAGACAGCCCAGTGGGTAGCGAGAGGGGCCAGAGAGACAGCCCAGCGGGTAGGAGAGAGGGCCAGAGAGACAGCCCAGTGGGTGCAGCAAGAGGGGCCAGAGAGACAGCCCAGTGGGCAGGGAGAGGGGCCAGAGAGACAGCCCAGTGGGTAGCGAGAGGGCCAGAGAGACAGCCCAGTGGGTAGCGAGAGGGGCCAGAGAGACAGCGCCAGCGGGTAGGGAGAGGGGCCAGAGAGACAGCCCAGCGGGTAGGGAGAGGGGCCAGAGAGACAGCCCAGTGGGTAGGGAGAGGGGCCAGAGAGACAGCCCAGTGGGCAGCGAGAGGGGCCAGAGAGACAGTCCAGTGGGTAGGGAGAGGGGCCAGAGAGACAGCCCAGTGGGTAGGGAGAGGGGCCAGAGAGAGGGAGAGCCCAGTGGGCAGCGAGAGGGGCCAGAGAGACAGCCCAGTGGGCAGCGAGAGGGGCCAGACAGAGAGAGAGCCCAGTGGGCAGCGAGAGGGACCAGAGAGACAGCCCAGTGGGCAGCGAGAGGGGCCAGAGAGAGAGAGAGCCCAGTGGGCAGCGAGAGGGGCCAGAGAGACAGCCCAGCGGGTAGGGAGAGGGGCCAGAGAGACAGCCCAGTGGGTAGGGAGAGGGGCCAGAGAGAGAGAGAGCCCAGTGGGCAGCGAGAGGGGCCAGAGAGACAGCCCAGCGGGTAGGGAGAGGGGCCAGAGAGACAGCCCAGTGGGTAGGGGAGAAGGGCCAGAGAGACAGCCCAGCGGGTAGGGGCGCTTGCTCTGCATGCAGTCACCCTGCCTTTGACCGATCCCAGCACCACATACAGCTCCCCACCTGCCATGAGTAACACCTGAGCACAGAGCCAAGAGCAAGCCCTGAGGGCCGCTGGGTGTGCGGCTCCCCAGAAAGCGGCAGAAGAGATGGTGCCGGAGATAAAATGCCTCCTTTGTACACAGCGGATCTGGGTACCCTCTGGGCCCCTGCAGGAGGACCCCCAGGGCACAGTGCCAGGAACGGCCCCCAGCATGATCCCAAAGCAAAGAACCAAACTGGCGACTGAGGCAGTGGCCCAGCCCTGAGCAAGACGCCTGTCCCCCTGCGCCGAAGGGTGGGAGAAGTGCCCAAGCCTCGCTGCCGGGTCTCCCGGCCGTCGGGTGGTCTCTGACGTGAATGAGCCCGAGGCGGGAGTACAGCCGGGGAAAATGTCCCCCACGCTGGCCTCGGCAAGGCTTTTGGGGAAGTCCAGCCACGAGACCGCGCTCCTCCGCCACCCCTAGGGGCCTCCTCCCCATCAGAGCTGGCCTGCCTGTTCTCGGCTGCCCCTTCTCAGATCTTTCCCCCTGAGCCCCTTTCTCTGGGGGCGGTGCGGGTCACAGAAGGTGGACGAGACTCACAGCAGAGCAGGAAACTGCCCCGGGACGTGCCTCCCCTGGCTTCCCTCGGGCTACTCCAGCTTATCCCCCTCCCCTGTACCCTAAGGAAACTGAGGCAGGAGGGGGAGGTCGGTGAGACACTGGACAGACCAGGATGACCGTGCTGGACACTGCAGGGCGTCCACCAGACTCCTGCCTCCCCACACGACAATCCCGGCTGCCGCAGCCAAAAAGGTCCCCCTCCTCGCGACCACCCAGAGAGGGAGACAGTGACCACCGCGTCACACCTGGGTCCTAAAGAGCCGGTCCACCTGTGAGTTCAGGTGCCCGCCTTCACCCAACAGGGCAGGGCTAACCCCTGGACCCAAGGACCTGCCCCAGATCGGGGTGCAGAGCGGGATGGGGGGTCCTACCCACGGCCCCAGGGCGGTGCTGGGTCAGCTGAGTCCGCCCGACTGGCGAGTGGTCTCCAGTGCGGGGTGGGAGACGGGCGGCCACGCTCGGCCCCGACGCTGGGAAGCGGTGCGGAGGGTCCGGCCCAGGCGCTCGGGAGGACGTGGGAAAGCGCGGGGCAGTCTGTGCCAGTCCCCTCGCCCCCGCCCGGAGCTTTCAAGTGCTGCCCAGTCCCCGCGCCCCACAGCTGGTACCCGAGGGCCCCGGCGCCGCCGCGCAAGTCCGACCCGGACCGGCTTCGGCCCACGTGGGCCCGAGCGCTCCGCAGGGCCAGCCCCGCGCGCCGCACCGCGCCCCCAGCACCGCGCGCTCGGGCGCCCCGTGCTCCCTTCCGGCTCCCGTCCGGTCCTGCCGCCGGGACCCCCACCCCGGCCGTCGCCCCGCTCACCTCTCCGCGCCCGAGACCCGGACGCAGCTCCGCGCCCCGCGGCCAGCGGCTGGGCGGGAGGCTCCTGGGCGGGACCTAGCGCCTCCGCCTCTTCCCCACCTGGCCCGGCGGATGGGGCGGGGTGGGGCCGCGCTTGGGGCGTGCACGGGGCGGGCCCTGGAGCCCCGGCTCCTCCCTATAGGCTCCCGCGAGACTGTCGTGAGCTGTACTACGCATTCACCACCAGGATCTCACCATTCTACAAAGAAGTGATCATTGATGTCAAAAGAGGGGTTCGACAGGGTGATAACATTTCACCAAAACTCTTCAGCACCACCCTCGAGAACATCATGAGACAATTAGAATGGGAAGGAATGGGAGTGAAGATAGACGGTCGGCAACTACACCACCTCCGCTTCGCTGATGACATCGTTCTAATAACACCAAACATTAGCCAAGCAGCACAAATGCTGGCTGACTTTGACCAAGAATGTGGAAAGATAGGTCTACAGCTGAATCTAAAGAAAACAATGTTCATGAAGAATGAACTAGTTCCAGAGGCCCCATTCACTCTCAATGGAACAGACATCTCTGAATGCAGCAGTTATGTGTACCTAGGTCGAGAAGTCAACATGATGAATGACCCTAAAGCCTGAGCTGCGCAGGAGGAAGAGAGCGGCATGGAATGCCTTCAAAGGCATCGAAGAAATAGCTAACAGGACAAAGAACCTCCGGCTCCGGGCACATCTCTTTGACTCCACCGTTCTCCCTGTGTTAACATACGCCTCAGAGACCTGGGCCCTACAAAAGCAGGATGAGAATGCTATTCGGGTCTCCCAGAGAGGAATTGAAAGAGCTATGCTTGGAATATCACGCCTCACTCAAGTGAGAGAAGGGAATCGGAGTTCTTTTTTTTTTTTTTTTTTTTGGCTTTTTTGGGTCACACCTGGCGACGCTCAGGAGTTTCTCCTGGCTCTTCACTCAGGAATTACTACTGGCGGTGCTCAGGGGACCAAATGGGATGCCCGGGATCGAACCCATGCCAGCATGGGTCAGAGGCATGCAAGGCAAACGCCCTACCGCTGGGCTATCGCTCCGGCCCCATGGAATCGGAGTTCTGACCTCCGGCCGCTTTTCCAGAATCAGGGATGCTGTCTCGGTTGCCAAGGCATCGAAAATCAGATGGGCTGGACATGTAATGCGATTTGGAGACGAACCGCTGGACTAGAGCCATTACTGACTGGATCCCACGGGATGTCAAAAGATCACGTGGCCGCCACCTACAAGATGGTCAGACTTCCTTGTCAAGACCCTGAAGGAACGGTTTGAGGCTCTTCATATTCCTGAATCAACCAGATGCCATTGGGCTACATTGGCACGTGATAGGGTCCAATGGAAATGTTACTGGTGCCCGCTCGAGCAAATCGATGAATAACGGGATTCAAGTGATTCAAGTGATTCAAGTGAGGCGGGGGGCGGGGTCAGAGGCGTGGGGTAGGTGGGGCCTCCCAGAAGCGTGCTCTGGATAGGCGGTGCCCGGAGTTTGGCCTCTTCCCCAGAGGGGCCCGGATGGCGGGGGCGGGCCAGAGCAATGGGTGGGGCCTCCGGGCGCGTCGTGGTGGGCGGGGCCCGGAGTTTGACCTCTTCCCCATAGGCCCCCGATGGCGGAATCGGCCTCTTCCAGCTGGGCCTGGCGGGGGACAGGGGCGGGGCCTGGGCGGGGCGTGATACGTGGGCGGGGCCCAGAGCCTGCCTCTTCCCACCGCCCCTGGAGGGGCGGAGCCGGAGGCGGAAACGGGGCGTGTCCTGATGGTGGGACCCAGTGTCTGGCCTCTTCCCATTGCTCCCGGCGGAGGGCGGGGGTCAGAGAGGGCGTGTCCATGTGGGCGGGGCCGGCGGCTGAGTCTTCCCCGCCTGCGTGGTGAAAGCCGGGCGGGGTGATGCTGGGGGGAGGGGCGTGCGCTCTTCTGGGGCTGGTGGGGCGCCTTGTTTCCCGCGCCGGACGGGTCTCTGCAGGGCGCCGCGCCCCTCCTCGCACCTTCCTCTTCTCGTAGAACCTAGGTCTGCGCTGCGGCCCCCGCTCCCACCCACCCAGGAAAGCCCGCTGGGACCGCAGACTCCAGCGCCCTCGATCTCAGACGGGGCCGGTTCCCCCCAGCAGCCCTCCGCTCCTCCCCGGCCTGCTACAGCTGCAGCCTCCTCCGGGAAGTCCTCTGAGCCCGCTGCAGCCTCCTCCGGGAAGTCCTCTGAGCTGTCTCCTAGGAATGGCTCCAGCCCTCCGTGGGCGCCAGCCCGGCCGGCTCAGCTCCGGCTTCCTCTGCGCTGAACCAGGCTCCAGCCGCCAGCCTGTCGGAGGAGCCTTGGAAATTCCCTTGGGGCCGCCGCTCTCCAAGCCCAAGAGGCCTCTTTCCTGGGGACGCCGGAGGACGCAGCCCTGATACAAAAGCTCCTTTCATGGACTGGACCCCATCAGGTCTGCTGTTGGCCTCTGCCCCAAGCATTTGCAAAGTGGCCGGCTGGGGTCCTCCCCGATGGTCCTCGCTGGCTGCAGGTCACCGGGTGTGACCAGAGGCCGGGGGGCGGGGGATGGGCATATGCTCTGCCGGGGAGCCCCCTCCAGAAGCTCATTTTCCTGCCTTTAAAAGTGATCACCCGTGGGGCCGGAGCGATAGCCCAGCGGGTAGGGCGTTTGCCTTGCACGCGGCCGGCCTGTGCCGGCCCAGGTTCGATCCCGGCATCCCATATGGTCCCCGAGCACCGCCGGGAGTGATTCCCTGAGTGCAGAGCCAGGAGAAACCCCTGAGCATCGCCGGGTGTGACCCAAAAGAAAAAACAAAACAAAACAAAAAATAAAAGTGATCACCCGATAGTAGCGATAGCACAGCAGGGAGCATGTTGGCCCCCATTTGATCTCTTGTCCCATATGGTCCCCTGAGCACTACCAGGAGTAACCCCTGAACATGCTGGGTGTGGCCAGAGCTGTCGTACAGTGAGTAGGGAGGGCGTTTCCCGTACACATGGTAACCCCAGGTTCAATCCCGGCACCCCACAGAGTCCCCTGACCTTGCCAGGCATGATCCCTGAGCACAGAGCCAGGATTAAGCTTTGAGCAACACTGGATATGGCCTAAAAACTGAAAACAGGGGCCTGAGCATAGCACAGCGGGGAGGGCGTTTGCCTTGCACGCCGACCAACCAGGGTTCAATCCCCGGCATCCCATATGGTCCCCCCGAGCAGTGCCAGGAGTAATTCCTGAGCGAAAAGCCAGGAGTAACTCCTGAGCGTTGCCAGGTGAGACCCAAAAAGTAAAAAAAATAATAATAATAATTTAAAAAAACACCTGAAAACAGAAAAATTCCAATAGGAGCCAAACAGTACAGCGGACAGGGTGGGTGCTGGCCTTGCACACGCCCAGCAAGGGTCCATCCCCGGCATCCCGTGGGGCCCCCAAGCACCTCCAGGAGTAATCCCTGAGCCTCAATGGTGACCCCCCAAAAGAGCCCCCAAATTAAAAACAGTGTGGCGCAGCAATAGTGCGGGAATAGGGCATTCGTCTTGCATGCAGCTGACCCAGGTTCCAACCCAGCCTCCCATATGGTTTTCTGAGCCTTCCACGAGTGATCCCTGACCCAGAACTGGGAGTAACAGAGCCAGAGAGACAGCACAGCGGGGAGGCGTTTGCCTTGCATGCGGCTGACCAGGGTTCGATATCTGGCATCCCATATGGTTCCCCGAGCACCACCAGGTGTAAGTCCTGAGCGCAGAGCCAGGAGTAACCCCTGAGCATTGCCGGGTGTGACAAAAAAAAAAAAAAGAACCAGGAGTAAGCCCTGAGCACCACTGCGTATGACCCCAAGCCAAAATGAAATAAATTAATGTCATGAAAATGATTTCTCAGGGCTAAAGAGATAGTGCAGGGATGAAGGCACTTGCCTGGCGCGAGGCCTCTCCGGCACCAGGTTCACCTGCTGGGGTCCTTCCTGACCAAGTATGTTCCATGCCCGGCACCAAGCATGGTCCTGGGCACTGCATCCTGAGCACTGCGTCCCTGAGCACTCTGTCCTGAGCACTGTCCTGAGCACTGAGTCCTACCGGGTCCTGAGCACTGCATCCTGAGCACTGCATCCTGAGCACCGTGTCTTGAGCACTCGCGTCCTGAGCACCGTGTCCTGAGCACTGCATCCTGAGCACTGCGTCCTGAGCACCGTGTCCTGAGCACTGCATCCTGAGTACTGCGTCCTGAGCACTGCGTCCTGAGCACCGTGTCCTGAGCACTGCATCCTGAGTACTGCATCCTGAGCACTGCGTCCCTGAGCACCGTGTCTTGAGCACCGTGTCCTGAGCACCACGTCCTGAGCATCGGCGTCCTGAGCACTGCGTCCTGAGCACTCTGTCCTGAGCACTCTGTCCTGAGCACTGTGTCCTGAGCACTGCATCCTGAGCACCGCATCCTGAGCACTGCGTCCTGAGCACTGCGTCCTGAGCACTGCATCCTGAGCACTGTCTTGAGCACTGCGTCCTGAGCACTGTCCTGAGCACTGCGTCCTGAGCACCGCGTCCTGAGCACTGCATCCTGAGCACTGTCTTGAGCACTGACTGCGTCCTGAGCACTGTGTTCTGAGCACTGTGTCCTGAGCACTGTGTCCTGAGCACTGCGTCCTGAGCACTGCATCCTGAGCACTGCGTCCTGAGCACTGCGTCCACAGCACTGCATCCTGAGCACTGCGTCCTGAGCACCGTGTCTTGAGCACTGCGTCCTGAGCACTGTGTCTTGAGCACTGCGTCCTGAGCACCGTGTCTTGAGCACTGCGTCCCTGAGCACTGTGTCTTGAGCACTGCGTCCTGAGCACTGCGTCCTGAGCACTGTGTCCTGAGCACTGCGTCCTGAGCACTGCGTCCTGAGCACTGCATCCTGAGCACTGGCGTCCTGAGCACCGTGTCTTGAGCACTGCATCCTGAGCACTGTGTCTTGAGCACTGCGTCCCTGAGCACCGTGTCTTGAGCACTGCGTCCTGAGCACTGTGTCTTGAGCACTGCGTCCTGAGCACTGCGTCCTGAGCACTGTGTCCTGAGCACTGCGTCCTGAGCACCGTGTCTTGAGCACTGCGTCCTGAGCACTGTGTCCTGAGCACTGTGTCCTGAGCACTGCGTCCTGAGCACTGCCGGCGCAGCCCTGAAGGCTTCCAGGTGTGACCCTGCGACCCAGCACCATCCCCAGACTCTTGCCTTGACTCTGGTCCAGAGGGACCCCTCAGGCCTCCTGTGCGTGGCTTAGTAACCTCCCTCCCCGCCTAAAAAACAACTGAAAAGACGTGTCCAGGTTGAAGACAAAGCTGGTGGGTGAGCAGGCTTGTGTGCGGAGGCCCGGCTATCTCCCACGCACAGATGGTCCCTGAGCACTGCCAGGAGCTACCCCCAAGCACAGCACTGGGACTAGTCCCTGAGCACTGCAGGCCGGGCCTAACAGCTGAAAGAGAGTCCAGAGACTGTCTCTGCTGGTCTCTAGGGGCTGAATCCGTAAAGAGAGTCCAGAGACTGTCTCTGCTGGTCTCTAGGGCTGAATCCGTAAAGAGAATCAGAGACTGTCTCCGCTGGTCTCTAGGGCTGAATCCGTAAAGAGAGAATCCAGAGACTGTCTCTGCTGGTCTCTAGGGCTGAATCCGTAAAGAGAGTCCAGAGACTGTCTCCGCTGGTCTCTAGGGCTGAATCCGTAAAGAGAGTCCAGAGACTGTCTCTGCTGGTCTCTAGGGCTGAATCCGTAAAGAGAATCAGAGACTGTCTCCGCTGGTCTCTAGGGGCTGAATCCGTAAAGAGAATCCAGAGACTGTCTCTGCTGGTCTCTAGGGCTGAATCCGTAAAAGAGAGTCCAGAGACTGTCTCCGCTGGTCTCTAGGGCTGAATCCGTAAAGAGAATCCAGAGACTGTCTCCGCTGGTCTCTAGGGGTGAATCCGTAAAGAGAATCAGAGACTGTCTCCGCTGGTCTCTAGGGCTGAATCCGTAAAGAGAATCAGAGACTGTCTCCGCTGGTCTCTAGGGCTGAATCCGTAAAGAGAGTCCAGAGACTGTCTCCGCTGGTCTCTAGGGGTGAATCCGTGGGGTCTCCTGGAAGACAGAAACTTCAGGACTGTGTGGCTATGTCCAGTATGTGTGTGTGTGGGGGGACAGGGAGTGGCCGGAAGGCAGGTGGGCGTGGGCTGGAGGCCCTGATGGATCAGATAAGACCCACCTGAGCTTGTTCTGCTGAAAACTTGCTTGTCTTCTTGGTGTGGGCCCCTTAGAAACCTGTTTTCTCTGTGGAGATGGGAGGCGGGTGATGACGCGCCCGATCTGCACCGCTGCTCACCTCCTGCTAATCTCACGGCCTGCTCACCTCCTGCTCACCTCCTGCTAATCTGCACAGCCTGCTCACCTCCTGCTAATCTCACGCCCTGCTCACCTCCTGCTAACCTCACAGCCTGCTCACCTCCTCTGCACAGCTGCTCACCTCCTGCATTTCCCAAAGGGAAGCCTTTATGTTTTGCAGAGCTTGGGGCAGAGGCGGGGAGGGCAGCCACAGCCACCGCAGCACCAGATGCCCTGTGTTTAGTCTGATCACATCAGTCACATCCGGCACACGGGAAGGGCCACAGCATCTTGCTCCACACCAGAAGGGCCACAGCACCTTGAGGTTAAAGGTTAGCCAACTCCAGAGCCAGGAAAGATGCTGGCCTTGAGGGCACTACCCTGGGCTCAGCCGGGCACTGCTATGGCCTCCTGAGCACAGAGCCAGGAGTAAGCGTGGAGCACGGCTGGGTGTGGTCCAACGCCCCCCATAAAAAAACACCAAGGGGCCGAGCGACAACACAGCGGGGGGGGCGTTTGCCTTGCAGGCGGCTGACCCCGTTCAGTCCCCGGCATCCCATAGGATCCCCCTTGCCCACCCCCTATAGCACCAGGAGTAATTCCTGAGTGAAGATCCAGGAGTAAACCCCTGAGTGTTGCGGGTGTGACCCAAAAAAGCAAAAACCAAAAATCCCTCAGAATTCTCTGCTAATAGGGTGCCCTGTTTGCCCCGGAGCAAAGCGCAGGGCCGGGGAGCAAGCCCCCAGCCACCCCCCCAGCACAGCCGTGGGCGTAGTTGGAGGCAGGTCTGGTCTTGCTGAGAACACGGCAGGGCACCCTCGCCTCCAGAAGGACTGCCCGGGACCCCAGATATTTTCCCCACGCGTGCTCCAGTCTTATCCCCTCACTCACAGGCTTCTGAGGGGCAAAGGTCAGGGAGTGGGCTCCGGGGTTTGCAGGAGGAGCCGCCTTCTCGGCGGGGGCAGGTGTTGATGGGGCGGAGTCTCCCACCTGGTGGCGAGAGTAGGCACTGCATCCTGGAGCCTGGCAGAGCCGCGTTTCCTCTGCTCCCGGTCCTGTCTCTCCCCAGTAAATCTGCAGCAGCCCCCTAAAGAGGAAGGGCGTTTGGGGCCGGAGCGGTAGTCCAGCCGGGTAGGGCGTTTGCCTTGCACGCGGCCGGCCTGTGCCGGCCCGGGTTCGATCTCTGCCATCCCATATGGTCGCCCAAGCACTGTCAGGAGTAATTCCTGAGTGCAGAGCCAGGAGAAACCCCTGAGCATTGCCGGGTGTGACCCCCAAAAAAAAAAAAAAAAAAAAAAAGGAAGGGCGTTCACGTCAGGGGACTTTTTTTTTTTTTTTTTTTCTTTTGGGTCACACCGGCGACGCTCAGGGGTTACTCCTGGCTCTGCACTCAGGAATTACCTCCTGGTGGTGCTCAGGGAACCATATGGGATGCCGGGATCGAACCGGGCCGGCACACGGCAAACGCTACTCGCTGCCTGACCCGCCAAGAACTGATTTTTTAATTTTTTGGGTCACACCCGGCCGTGCTCAAGAGTTACTCGTGGCTTTGCTCAGCTTCACTCGGGGGATTGAACCAGGATCAGTCATGTGCAAGTCAAACGGCGCACTGTACTATCGCCCCAGCTCCGGGACCTGTCATTGTTTTGTTGTTTTTTGCTTTTTTGGGTCACCCCCGGCGATGCTCAGGGGGTCACTCCTGGCTCTGCACTCAGGAATTACTCCTCGAGATGCTTGGGAGACCACATGGGATGCGGGGATTGAAGCAGGTCGCCTGCGTGCAAGGCAAATGTCCGAGCTGCACTGCCGCTGCGGCCCGCGCGTGCTCTCGAGGTCGTGTCAGTATGGTGCCGGACGGAAGCCGCCTGCGTGGGGATGCCCGGGAAGGTGCCAGTGACTCTGACCGCTGCTCATGAGCTGCAAGCGAGACCCCTCAAGCCTGCAGGACACTGGGGTGTCCAGCGCCCAGGGCTGAGGTGGCCAGACTCCAGGGTGCTCGGTCTCTTCCCGGTGCGCCCGCCCTGGCCCCGGCTGTCCTCAGCCCACGTAGCCTCCCTCTCCCCATCTTCCTCTCCAAGCTGGGCCACTCCCACGGGGTCCCCCAACACACACAGGCACGCCCGGGCAGCGCCCCACACATACACACTTTGGAGTCACCGGACAGGCACTGTGGGGGACTCACCCCTGCTAGGAGCAATGCGCGGGCCCCTCTTCAGGTACCCCCAAGCCCACTCAGAAATCACGAGGCGGCGTCTGTGTGGCGCAATCTACCGTGGGATGGCGGCTCTGAGGCACTGGCTGTCGTCCGCTTCAGACATCAGACCCTCGGCCTCTCACAACCAGCCTCAATGCGCAGCGCCTGCGGTTACAGAGAACACCTCTGCTTCTCTCAGGCCACACGTGCTCCGCTCGGCATGTCACTCATTGTACTAAGGCTGCTTAGACCTCGATTTCTCTCTATTGGCAAGACACAAGTAATATACAATTTATTATTTACTTGGGGAGGCCGGGGCAATAGTTCAGTGGGAGGGCATTTGCCTTGCACGCGGCCGACCTGGGTTTGGTCCCCGGCATCCATATGGTCCCCCAAGCACCTCCAGGAGTAATTCCTGAGTGCAGAGCCAGGAGGAACCCCTGAGCTTCACCGAGTGTGGCCCAAAAAGAAAAAAAAATAAGTTACTTGGGAAAATATACAATTTGCTTGGGAAAATGAATTCACAGGAAGAAGTATGGCGGTAATCATGGCGGCCAGAGCTGAGATGACTCAAAGCAACAAAAGTCCTTGAGAGTTGGGGGCCGGAGCGACAGCACAGCAGGGGTTCGATCCCCGGCATCCCATATGGTCCCCGAGCACCGCCAGGAGTAATTCCTGAGTGAAGAGCCAGGAGAAACCCCTGAGCATCGCCGGGTGTGACCCAAAAAGCAAAAGCAAAAAAAAAAAAATCAGGTCCCAGGAGCTCCCCCAGTCACGTGACTACAGCCACGGGGGGCACCTCGGGGCTGCCCCCGGCAAGCTGAGTCACCCCTGGAGAGAGCCACCCTGCTTCCTGCCCAGGGTTGTTTCACACCGCGCGATAAGCACCGCGCGTGCGGGGAGACAGCCCCACTGTCCCGGGGTGACGCTTGAGCTTGTTGGGACCGAAGCACTCCCAAGGGAGGCGCCATTCACAGAAAACACGGCCCCTGGCCACGGGGGCTCTCTTCCCAAACAGGAACCCAGATCCAGGCTGGACTTCCTTTCCCTCTCCTGTCCTTCTGGGATGCTGTATTGATCCAGCAATCACTAGCCCCCATCCGTGAATGCTATTTTTTTAAGATCTGTGCATAGAAATTCAGGTACTATCAAATGCTGGTGTCTTCTCTGGGGGTGGCGTGGATGGGAGCACTACGCCAGCTGCCAGGAGCTTGGTTTAACTTATCAGTCTTAAAAAAAAAGTTTGGGGGGGCCGGAGCGATAGCCCAGCGGGTAAGGCGTTTGCCTTGCACGCAGCCAGCCCATACTGGCCGGTTCGATCCCCAGCATCCCATATGGTCCCCGAGCACCGCCGGGAGTGATTCCTGAGTGCAGAGCCAGGAGAAACCCCTGAGTATTGCTGGGTGTGACCCAAAAAAGCAAAAAAAAAAAAAAAAAAAAAGTTTGGGGCCAGAGCGATAGCACAGTGGGGAGGCGTTTGCCTTGAGCGCAGCCGACCTGGGTTGGATCCCGGCATCCCATATGGTCCCCCAAGCATCACCAGGAGTAATTCCTGAGCAAAGAGCCAGGAGTAACCCCTGAGCATTGCCGGTGTGACCCAAAAAAAGCAAAAAATAAATAAATAAAAAAAGTTTGGGGCCCAGAGTGATAGTAAATCAGGGAGGGGCGTTTGCCTTGGATGCGGTCAACCTGGGTTCAATCCCCAGCATCCCATATGGTCTCCCGAGCACCGCCAGGAGTAATTCCTGAGTACAGAGCCAGGAGTAACCCCTAAACATCACCGGACATGACCCAAAAGAAAAAGGAAAAAGTTTTCCACTCTTTGTAGCATTCTTAGACTGTTTTTCTGGCTTTTTTGGGCGACTCCCTGGCTGTGCTCAGGGAACCACACGGGTGCCGGGGATCAAACCCGGGTGGGCTGCCTGCAAGGCAAACAAGCGCCCTCCCGCTGTGCTATCGCTCAGGCCCCAAACAAGATAGTCTTCATCCAGCAAGACTTTCTTCAATGTGAGTAGCATCAGAGCAACAGCAAAGGGCCGGGGCAGGCAGGGCACACAGTGACTGGGCGTCACTGCCGGCGCCGCCCTAGAGTCCCCGGAGCCCACCGGGAGGCGATCCCGGAGCGCAAAGCGGGGAGTGAGCCCGAGCACAGCCAGGTGTGGAATCTCTTCCCGATAAATCCCAGAAAGATGCGAGTGGGCTGAAGGAAAGGACACATGTCCGACAAGGACATCAGCTCGACGACAAGCAAGCCAGGGCTGGGAGAGCAGGGCCGCCTGAGTGTCGGGCACCCCGGGGAGAGCAGGGCGCGCCCCGAGCGTCGGGCACCCGGGGAGAGCAGGAGGGGAGAGCAGGATGCCGAGCCCCGCGGGCACCCCGGGAGCAGGAGGCGCGCACCCGAGCGTGGGGCACCCCGGGAGAGCAGGACGCGCCCGGCCGTCGAGGCACCCTGCCCCACCCAGGACTTACGCCGCTCCGCACACAGGACTTCTCGCAGGTCAGGAGACCGAATGGGAAGCTGCGGGATGCCCCGGGCCCCTCAGGCCAGACAAACACCCTCCCTTGCTGGACTGTCCACCGGGTCCTCCTCAGTCTGATTCTTGCACAGAGGCCCGAGGCTCACCTCCCTTCGTGCTGGGCTCACCTCCCTTCGTGCTGGCTCACCTCCCTTCGTGCTGGGCTCACCTCCCTTTGTGCTGGGCTCACCTCCCTTTGTGCTGGGCTCACCTCCCTTCGTGCTGGCTCACCTCCCTTTGTGCTGGGCTCACCTCCCTTCGTGCTGGCTCACCTCCCTTCGTGCTGGGCTCACCTCCCTTTGTGCTGGCTCACCTCCCTTAGGTGCTGGGCTCACCTCCCTTCGTGCTGGCCTCCACCTCCCTTTGTGCTGGGCTCACACTCCCTTGTGCTGGGCTCACCTCCCTTTGTGCTGGGCTCACCTCCCTTCGTGCTGGGCTCACCTCCCTTTGTGCTGGGCTCACCTCCCTTCGTGCTGGGCCTCGCCTCCCTTCGTGCTGGCTCACCTCCCTTTGTGCTGGGCTCACCTCCCTTCGTGCTGGGCTCACCTCCTTTGTGCTGGCCTCACCTCCCCTTCGTGCTGGGCTCACCTCCCTTCGTGCTGGCTCCACCTCCCTTCATGCTGGCTCACCTCCCTTCGTGCTGGCTCACCTCCCTTTGTGCTGTTCACCTCCTTTCATGATAGCTCAGCTCCCTTCGTGCTGGGCTCCACCTCCCCTGCGTGCTGGGCTCCACCTCCCTTCGTGCTGGGCTCACCTCCCTTCGTGCTGGCTCACCTCCCTTCGTGCTGGGCTCACACTCCCTTCGTGCTGGCTCCACCTCCCTTCGTGCTGGGCTCACCTCCCTTCGTGCTGGCTCACCTCCCTTCGTGCTGGCCTCACCTCCCTTCGTGCTGGCCTCACCTCCCCTTCGTGCTGGGCTCACCCTCCCTTCGTGCTGGCTCACCTCCCTTCGTGCTGGGCTCACCTCCCTTCGTGCTGGCTCACACTCCCTTCGTGCTGGCCTCACCTCCCTTCGTGCTGGGATCACCTCCCTTCACGTGCTGGGCTCACCTCCCTTCGTGCTGGCTCACC
>JAJIBD010012062.1:0-10709 GCA_021461705.1 Cryptotis parvus
AAATAAATTTGATTGAAAAATATAGAATTGGAATTGATTACAGCAAAAAACTAAAAAAAGAAACAAATTGCATCAGTTAAAATTAACTAAAATATACATTGAAGAATGTCACGCCATTGAAGTTTTTGAAACAGGAAGTGGGCATAAAGAAACTGAAAACTGGAATTCCCTGACTATTTAAAAGTACAATAATATTTAGGGTAATAGAATCTGAAACAACCCAAGACTTTGAAACAACCCAACTTTTACCTGGGTCAAATCTCAATTCCAAAAAAAATTGTAATAAAATTATTAGACTTGGGGAGGGGAACGGTTGTCCTATAATTATAGGAAAAGATTGAGGCTTAAAAGGACAGACAATACAGTAAAGCAGTTAGGGCCGCATGACCAGCCTGTGTCCAACCTGGGTTCAATTCCCTGACACCAGAGAGCCTTTGAGCAGCATTGTTGGATGCATTCTCCTAGGGCCCTTGAGAATGCATCCAACAATGCTGCTGAAGTGACTTCGGGTATCCCCAGTACCATATGATCCAAACAGTTTCACACATCCCAGTCCTTGCATTTAGTCTACAGTCTTCAACCAAGACAAAGATTTTAACAGTATTCAACATCCATATCTGATAAAAATGAAGGGCCAGGAAACATACCTCAACATCTTAAAAGCCATATACCACAAGTGTACAACCTACATAATGTTCAATAGCAAAAAAAAAAAAGAAAAAGAAAGAAGAAGAAAAATAAAATTCTAATATCAGGCACAAAACAAGGAAATACTCTTTTTTTCAATCATTGTTTAACACATCTCTTTGGAATTTTGGCACAGAATTATGCAATGAAAATAAATAAAAGGAATTCATATTAAAAACAAATTATCATTTACAGAAGATATTAAAACCCACAGAAAACCTGTAAGATTACACACACACACACACACACACACACACACACACACACACAAACTATTGAAAAGAATAAACCAATAAAGTGCAAAGCTATTAAAAAATCTGTTCTAGAGGGCCAGCAAGCTAATGCAGGGGCCTAAGAAACTTGCCTTGCTTGCAGCCAATTCCTGGTATCTGGCTCCCAAATACCACCAAAGAATGATCCATGAGTACAAAGCCAAGAGTAATCCTGGAGCATCACTGGATATGGCCCAACTCCCTTTCCCCCCAAATTCATTGCATTTATATATGCAAACAAAAAAGTGAAGAAAGCAAATTTATCTGCAATTTCATTTAAGATAATCAAATATCTAGGAATCAACAAAATGAGGTGAAATAGACCACAGACACAAAGAAATTGAAAAATAATTCATTTTTCATAGATTGCAATAGTTGATATTATTAAAATGATCATTCTTTCCAAGCATTATACAGCTCACTGCTACCCCTATCAAAATACCAATGGCTTTCTTCAAGTATACTACACAAATGTCACTAAAATGTGTACAGAACCACAAAATTTCCTGAAGAGCCAAAGTAGTCCTGAGAAAAAATGATGGGAAGCGTTGTTTCCCTGACTATTTCTAGAAGTGCTCCTCCCAAGTGGTGCTCAGGGAGGTCAGGAAGTCACTTCCAGCAATGCTTAGCAAACTAAACCCACATTGCAGTCTTAGGTTCTGAAGATGCAAACTGCTCAACACACAGTGCTGGGACCACCAGTGCCATCCTGGCATTGTCCATGGGCTCCAGGGCTATACACTGTGATATTTAGGAAACCTTGTTATACCAGAGATTGGATGCCCTAACCCTTCCACTACCTCTCCACCTTGGTCATGGGCTCCAGAGGTGCACACTGTGAGACTCACGACACCATGTGTTATCAGGGAAAGAACTCAGGTTGGGTTTCCAAACCCTTGCACTACCACTCCAACCCCTCTAAAATAGAACTATACTATATTTATCGCATATAACATACTTTATATGTACATATAAAATACATACATATAAAATACAACAATAGTAAGAAAGTTTTCGAAGATAAAAGATAAGTAAAGAACTCAAAAATCTCAACAACCAACAAACAATGCCATTTGTTTTATGAGAAAGAACCACACCCAGTTGTGCTCAAGAATTATTGCTGGCTCTGTGCTCAGAAATCACTCCTGGCAGTGCTCAAGGAACCATATGCAGTTGGAATAGAACTTGGGCTCTTACCCCCCCAATAGGAATTTTTAATCTTATGATATAATCTTTTTGAAGTCTCTGAATCTAAAATTCAGAATACTCATAACCTGGGGTGAAGAAAAAATTGCATGCTTATATTTATGAGCATAACTCATTACTTTTTTCAATTATGAATATAGGTAACAAATCTCAGTAATATTATCAGGAGCTGTTAAATTGGCACAAATAGCTAATCATAGATATTTTCATATGACTACTACAAATATTGCATATATCTTAATGTATCATTATGCATATCCCTACTTAGAAAGTATTATTTGTTGTTAAACCCATGATTAAATCATAAGGCTTAATGTTTTAATACAACACATACTTGTTTATAAATCTCTTTTAAAAGTATCTTAATAACTATTTCAATAAGTTTCTTTTTTTTTTTTTTCTTTTTTTTTTGCTCTTCTTTGCTTTCTTTTCTTTTTTTTGTTTAAGGGCCACATCGGGAGATGCACAGGGTTTGCTCTAGGCTCTGCCCTGAGGAATTACTCCTGGTGAGCTAAGGGAACCACAATGGGTGCTAATGGAGCCCTGAGGGGCCCTGTGAAGAGGCAAGAGCCCTACCTTTGCACTATGGCTTTGGGCCAAATACCGGTTTCTTTTTTAATTTCCATTTTATTTAATATGTTTAAAATACTTTCATAGTAGGGGATTTAAAGATTTTTTTTTCAAACTGAAAATAAGAGCCTATGGTACAAAATAGCTTAAAATAGTATGAAATAATCCTCAATTTTAAATCTGAGAAAGTTCGAACCAAGAAGGTAAAGAAGGGGGAAACAAGTCTTGGAATCAAGAATCTCTTTTAAATATATGTGTAAGTTTATTATATATTTATAAAGTTGTGAAAATGTAGAAGATAAAAAAAAGATGTCAAAATGAGAGAAAATACTTGCAGTGCACATATATATAAATTTTTGCTGAGAATATATAAAGGACTACTGAAACTGGTTTAAAAAAATACCAGAAAACCTAAGCACAAAATGATTAAGGGCCTTGAACAAGCACTAAACAAAATAGAAAATTAAAGAAGTAAATAAACTCATTAAAAATATGTGAAAATATGTGTTGGTAACTGTGGAAAAGATATTGCTATGTTATGGGCCATTTTGATAACTACTGATCTCCAAGAAATTGAATCCATTTGCTTCCTATCAAAGTATATGAAGAACCAGTTTGTCAACTCTTATCACCAACTCTGTATCAAAAAATTCTCTGAACTTTGCAGATCAAATTTGTAAAACCTGGAATTTAGTTTAAATTTACACTTCTTTTGTTAAATAAGTTGTGCATATTTTCCTGTCCATAAACACTGAATTGTTTCTCTGTGAATTGTTTGTCCCTAAACTTTTCTAACATTTACAAGTCAATTTATAGATTTACTTGGTTTAGAGGTAAAAAAATTTCAAGGTAAAATTTCCTACTACCCAGTGTCTCTATTTCATAATGGATCAATTCCATTACTTTTGTATGTGTCTTTCCTCAAAAGTTTTATTTGTATATATATATATATATATATATATATATATATATATATATATATATATATACTACATATGTATATATATACATACATATGTAAACAAACATATGTTTGTGTGTTTCTCCCAACCCCGCATGTGTACATTTTTGTGGGTGCTTAAACCAAAGATTCCCAAAGGCTTTTCGCAATTCCAATTGACTTGAGACATGAAGTAGGCATGTCGACTGCCATACAGCTTAAAGGCAGACAACAAGGAAAAAACTCAGAAGTGCTTTTCACAAGGCTGCACCCTGAAGTTTTTTCTTCCCAGCAGAAACCACAGGAATAAACAATTCTTCCCAGAGTGCTAAGAAAAGCAAACAGCAGACGCACTGCTGTGACCTGGACAGATCAACAGGACACAGCGCAGATGTGGGAATCGTGGACAGCAATAGGATGAGGGGGACAGTCTGCACAAGGATAGGTGAGAATCTGGCAGGACAGTCCAGTTAGCAACAATCCGAAGCAGGTTTTAACTCTGAAACCAGTCTTTCTCATCTTCCGGACTGTAGTGTGAAAGTGTTGATTGCAGAGGCCCAGAGGGACCAAAGCTTTAGCAATGGCAGAAGTCAGAACAGCTCCAGTGTTCTGGGAGCGAGACACAACACAAAACATCCTGAAAGAACAGGACAAGAACTTGGCGCTGAGAAATATCGAGCAGTTAGAGATTCCAAGGCAGCAGCATGAGTCAGCCTGAGGTTGGGGCTTAGTCCCAAAGCATATCTGGATTGAGATGTGGCTGGTAGGCCCTGTGATTACCAAATAGATTAGTGAGTCAACAAGATCTTACCTGCACTCTAAATTTTGTAATTAACTATGTGCAGGACTAATTTAAACTTGAGGCAGAATTTTATTACCTCATCCATAGAATTGCCTACTTCTGCTCATCTTAAATACTTTTCTTGTGTCTCAGTATTCCAAAGAACTTCATCATTTCTTGATGAACTAAAATTCCTAAACTAGCAATTCAAATTTATGGCCCAGTTGTGCTATGAATTCCCCAGTTGGCTTATTTTAATAACAGCTCATTCATCTGTCCTAAGATGTTTATTAATATTAAGCATCTCCTATGTATGTCCTAGGTGAATAACAGGAACTGAAGACATGGCAAAAGACACAGAAATCTACCTCCAGAATGCCAGAACTGTTACTAGATAAGAGATAAAAATAATTAAAGCAAATTGCTAAAAAATCAGGACAAAAAAGTTTACAGTAGATGTAGGAACTGAGTGCTTTAGAAGTTCAAGAGAAGGAGTCATCAATTCTACCTCAAGTTGTTGGGAAATAATTCAAAGAAAATAAAAATACAAGTACAGACTTCTTGGGGATTTATGAGTTTGTGAGGCAGAGAAGTGAAGGAAGTCATTCCTGGATGAGAGAACAATGCATCTGAATGCCGATTCATATCTGGACAGCACTGGGCAGCAGTTCTGGCCGTATTACAGTCAGCAGCTAGTGCTGGAAGGTGTGGACCAGGAACAGGGACCTGACAGACTCAGGGACTTCTGTGACCTGCTTAGGGCCAATGCAGGAAGGAAAACCTGACCTTTCCTATTTCTGCAGGGTGTGTTGTTAAGAAGCAAGGTGGCAAACAGACTGTGCCCTGCTTGGTCTGTCTACTCTGAGGTAGCCCAGGTCTTGGAAGTCCAAGGAATATGCCCACTGCTCCACTGGTTCAGGAGGAAAGCTGCTTTAGCTCCTTGCTCTCCCTTTGAGTGAGAACAATTTTTTCAGCAGCTGGAAGACATTCTCCACTTATTCAAGAGAGTACCCAAGGCAGTGGGACCTGGCCCCTTAGGTAGTGGGGACAGTTGGGTCACTGCCTGGATCTGCTGCAAGTGGGGTGGTACATTTCGAGCCTGCATAGCTTTCTCCCTGTCTGCCCACCCTGACCAGGCCACACTGAGTCTGAGGTGGATCAGGTCACATGCACAGTCCTCAGAGTGGTCATAGGGTATTTTATGGATGGTGTGTGTTCCCTTTCCTACTCTACAGAAAGTTATGGCAGGCAGAGAGGAGAAAGTGGTGGACTAACATTCCAACTGCCCCAAACATCCCACTGTCTTATTCAAAAGCAAAATAAGAGGCAGTAAGATTGGAGATTTGCATGTTACACTTATGAATAAATATTTCCTATTCTTAAGCAAATGCTTGTCCAGGGAAGACTGTATCCAGGGAAGTCTGTGATGCTCATTTCAGCTGACACAAAGGAATATAGTTATAGAAGAAAGTACTGGGAAAAGGTAAAGGTAAGATCATGAAACTGAGGGGAGGGGATACTGATAACCATCCCACAACAGCTTGATGATTCTTAAAAATGCTTAATATAGAATTAGCATATGGTCCAGAATCCTAATCCTACTTATATAGCAAAAAGAAATAAAAACATGTCAATAAAAGAGTTATACAGAAGTATTTGTAAATGGAAAATCAGAAATAGGCCAGATACTTATCAACCAATGAATGAATAATAAACGTGGGATAATCATACAATGCAGAATTAGTTGTCAGTAAAAATAGAAACACAGTACTAATATTTTATACTGCATGAAACATGAAAGTATTATGATGAGTGGAAGAAGAAAAAGGACCACAAATTGTATGATTCACTTTGCATGAAATGGAAAGAATCTTTAAATCTACAGAGGCAGAAGAGGGTCACTGGTTGCCATGAGTTAGTGGACTTTGAAGGAAAATGAGAAATAAACAACTTCTATTGATCATATGGGGATTTAGAGGGGATGATGAAGCAGCAAATCTAACCATATCAATTTAAAATGTGCTCTGAGTTATTTTTCATGAAGTTTTCAAATTCTTCAACTTGGATCACTTCTATGGTATGTAAATTGATCTCAATAAAGCCATTACAGAATTTTTTAAATGTAGAGAGAAACTTGATGTTATCCTTTCAATCCACCCTGAAACCTAGTCCTTAGGATCTGTGAAACATTACTGCATACTAATAATCACATTCCCTCTTTTGGAGTAAGCCTTGAAAAACGGTCCTGCGATATTTGTTACTGAAGGTTTTTGCTAGAATTGCCTCACATTCTCTTTTCTTTCTTTTTTTTTGCTTTTTTTTGGGTCACACCCAGAGATGCTCAGGGGTTACTCCTGGCTCTGCACTCAGGAATTACTCCTGGCGGTGCTCGGGGGACCATATGGGATGCTGGGGATCAAACCCAGGCTGGCACAGGCCAGCCGCAGGCAAGGCAAACGCCCTACCCACTGGGCTAACATTCTGAGAATATACATTTCTCACCCAAGAAATCATGTTACATACTATATTTTGGTATGTATAAACAGTGGATCTCATCCCCTGACCCTGAAAAAAAAAGCCAATGTGCTTCTTATGATATTGTCAACTTTTGGTTTACCCTACTTCCCCCAATGCCCTTGAGATATAGGCTATGAAAGGCTTTTGTAAACTTAAGAGAAATGTGCAGGATATCATCTAATTTATTTTTCACATTTATTTTTTCCATAAATATTAGTAGACGGCAAGGAATAATTTGATATTTCAGGAGAAACGCATATCTCCTTGATAGTGTTTCTTGAAGCAATATGCAAGTAATTTTGATATAAGATCAGAGCCTACTAACCTCAGAGGGACTTATAAAACTCATCTGAACATGCAACCTCAGAGATCTTCATGGAGAATTAATTAAACAAAGAACTATGTGTCACCATACTGAACTTCAAGTCATCCTGCTCAGAAAAAAGTGCAGAGAAAAAAAAACGGTCTTTCCCAGTGGTTCACTGTTCTGATGGGATACTGGCCAGTTTATTTCTTTTTAAAGGGGTTTTTAGGTTTAGGTTTCTTCTGTTTCTTTGGGACAAATGTAGCTTGCAAGCTTTTACTGCCAAAGCACATCTCCATGTGTGGGCCAGAAATCAAGTCCCTTTCCCTATGGTAAATGCTCTTGTTTCTGACACTCCATCATGCTCTTGCCAACTTGTGGTAGATTCCAACCAATGTCAATTCCTCCTGGTCCATGTTTTATCTGGCCTTAGATATCACTATTGATAATGGAACTTTTTATCCTCAAAGGTATCTTCAGTGGTTTGACTCCAAGGCACAGATTTCAAAAATGAAATATAAATAAAATGATTTTTCATGGCAAAAGAATCTTGGTCTAAAACAAAAGGCATCATAATGAATGGGAGAAAATATTTGCACATGACATCAGATAAAGGGCTAACATATAAAGAATATAAATTGCTCACAACACTCGACAAGAAATCCCATAAAGCCATTCAAAAATGGGCAGATATGAAGAAATACTTCCCCCAAAACAAGTAGATGTGTGTCTGTGTATATAAACAAACAGTAAATATTAAGCAGCTTTTAAAAAACCATGAAGTTTTATTTACATAGATAAAACTACAGGGGATCATGTTAAGAGGGAGAACAAATATCAGTTTATTTCATTCACTTGTGCAGAGAGAGAAAGAGAGCCAAAGGAGAATATACAGTATAAAAATAGACAAGCACATAGCCTTGGATTGCAAAATTTATTAACAGTGGGACAGAATGAGAAGCTCATCTAGAGGTAACAGGGTCACTGGGAGAGCTCATGTTTATATTGGTGAGATGATGAAGGTCCTGTAACACAAATACCATAAATTTCATTACTATTGAAACAACCTGAAATCTAAAATATAATACAATATTTTAAATAACCTGAATTTTTTTCAATACTAATATTTTAAGTTCCATATGTAGCAAAGATATATATATATATGTGTGTGTGTGTGTGTGTGTGTGTGTGTGTGTGTGTGTGTGTGTGTAACTTATAGTCTGTAAACAAGACCTGGATCTGATATATGCATAGAAGATGCATTCTTTTTTCTGCATTTCCACTTACTTAGAGAAAATTCTAGAAAAAAATACTGTTTATTTTGATGCATTTTGATTTATCATTTTCTCTGTCATGTGTTGCACTCTCTGAATCACATCCAAGAAAATCTTACCTCACATAAAATTACAAAAAAATGGGGCTGGACACTCTCACCACTTTTACTCAATGTAGTACTGGAAGTACTTGCCATAGCAATCACAGAAGAAAGGACATTAAGGACATCCAGATAGGCAAGGAAGAAGTCAAGCTATCACTATTTGCAGATGACATGATATTATACCTAGAGAACCCTAAACTCTCTACCAAAAACTCCTAGAAACAATAGATATTATAGTGGAGTGGCAGGATACAAAATCAATACCCAAAAGTCAGTGCCTTTCCTATATACAAATAACGAAAGAGAAGAAAGGGATATTAAGAAGATGATTCCATTCACAATAGTGCCACAGAAAATAAAAATACCAAGGAATTAAGCTTAACCAAGTGTGTAAAGGTCCTGTACAAAGAAAACTACAAGACATGCTCCAAGAAATAAAAGAGGACACGAGGAAATGGAAACACATTCCCTGCTCATGGATGGGGAAAATCAATATTGTCAAAAAGGTAATACACCCTAGAGCTTTGTACAGATTCAGTGTGGTCCCTATAAGGATACCCATGACATTCTTCAAAGAAATTGACCAATCACTCCTGAAATTTGTATGGAATAATAAACCCAACAAACGCTAAACCAATCTTGGGAAAAAGAAGATGGCAGGCATCACCTTTCCCAACCTCAAACTGTACAACTAAGCAGTAGTAATTAAAACAGCATGATCACTTGATCACTTGATCACTTGAATCCTGTTATTCATCAATTTGCTTGAGCGGGCGCCAGTAACATTTCCATTGGATCCTATCACGTGCCAATGTAGCCCAATGGCATCTGGTTGATTCAGGAATATGAAGAGCCTCACACCGTTCCTTCAGGGTCTTGATAAGGAAGTCTGACCATCTTGTAGGTGGGCGGCCACGTGGTCTTTTTGACATCCCGTGGGATAAAGTCAGTAACAGTTCTAGTACAGCGGTTGTCCCCAAATTGCATTACATGTCCAGCCCACCTTATTTTCGATGCCTTGGCAAAAGGAGTCTGCATCCCTGATTCTGGAATGGCGACGGAGGTCAGAACTCGGGATTCCTTCTCTCACTTGAGTGAGGCAAGATATTCCAAGCGCCACCCTCGAGAACATCATGCGACAATTAGAATGGGGAAGGAATGGGAGTGAAGATAGATGGTCGGCAACTACACTACCTCCGCTTCGCTGATGACATCGTTCTAATAACACCAAACATTAGCCAAGCAGCACAAATGCTGGCTGACTTTGACCGAGAATGTGGAAAGATAGGTCTACAGCTGACTCTAAAGAAAACTGTGTTTATGAAAAATGAACTAGTTCCAGAGACCCCATTCACTCTCAATGGAACAAACATCTCTGAATGCAGCAGTTATGTGTACCTAGGTCATGAAGTCAACATGATGAACTACCTAAAACCTGAGCTGTGCAGGAGGAAGAGAGTGGAATGGAATGTCTTCAAAGGCATCGAAGAAATAGCTAAGAGGACAAAGAACCTCCAGCTCTGGGCACATCTCTTTGACTCCACCATTCTCCCTGCATTAACATACGCCTCAGAGACCTGGGCCCTACGAAAGCTAGGATGAGAATGCTATTTCGGGTCTCCCAGAGAGGAATCGAAAGAGCTATGCTTGGAATATCACGCCTCACTCAAGTGAGAGAAGGAATCCGGAGTTCTGACCTTCATCGCCATTCCAGAATCAGGGACGCTGTCTCATTTACCAAGGCATAGAAAATCAGATGGGCTGGACATGTAATGTGATTTGGGGACAACCGCTGGACTAGAACCGTTACCGACTGGATCCCACAGGATGTCAAAAGATCACATGGCCGCACACCTACAAAATGGTCAGACTTCCTTGTCAAGACCCTGAAGGAACGGTTTGAGGCTCTTCATATTCCTGAATCAAGCAGATGCCATTGGGCTACATTAGCATGTGATAGGGTCCAATGGAAATGTTACTGGTGCCAGCTGGAGCAAATCGATGAATAACAGAATTCAAGTAATCAAGTGATATAGTGACCTGTAATTTCACTG
>JAJIBD010012063.1:0-48374 GCA_021461705.1 Cryptotis parvus
TCCTTCCTTCCTTCCTTCCTTCCTTCCTTCCTTCCTTCCCTCCTTCCTTCCTTCCTTCCTTCCTTCCTTCCTTCCTTCCTTCCTTCCTTCCTTCCTTACTTCCTTCCTTCCTTCCAGATTCCTTAAGTATGAGAGTTTAGGGTACTTGCTGCAATGAGTGTCAGATTTATTGCAAAAACTTTGAAGTAAGATGCATTTGACTCACTTGATTAAACAGTGAAATATGTTACATTGCACTATTTGGAAGCAAGCTGACCCCCAGGAGGTGATTCCTGTATTTATCTGACGCTGGCACTTGGTAGATGCTCAATAAATAAGAGATGAATGAATGAATGAATGAGAACATTAAAACCAGGGAGATGACTAGTGTCTCTGATTTTATATTTCTCTCTTCTAAGGGTCTTTAGGTGCTTTCAGCTACTCCCCATTTACTCTCACCACACAATTTCATCTGGTGTTCACTCGAACATCACTGTTTTGGTGGTGTTTCACCCCAAACAGCTTGTGAGTACTTAATAATCTTCTAAGCAAACCAATTCAGGTCTAGGACAATGTTCAAGAACCTTTGTCTGGAGCCTGAATGCCTGCAGACATATGTGTTCTCCAATGCCAGCATTTGCTCTCTCAGAATCGCCCCCCTCCTGTGTTCTCCGGCCAAAGGTTCTCCAGCACGTCATTTAAGACGTCCTTTAAAAAAAATTTCAATTTCATCATTTCACAGAAGAATAGATCAATATTTCTACAGTTAAGAGTTTAGTTAAAAACCCTGCTGTGCCATGAAATAATGCATCTGCTATTGGCGCAGAGCGGCTGGGATGTTAATTCCCTGGTTTTGTGTCAGTTAAGGGCAAATTAGCCTTCCAGCACCAGTCATGACTCATTATGTCATTATGTGGAAGGCACTTACTGTACCTCCACTACTATGCAATTTAGATCCAATAAAAATTGTGACAGCGTTTTTATCCACTTCATTAAGCTACTAATTTCTTGTAAAAAATGTACATTAATCTTTTTATAGCTTCATGCAGAGTGGCATATTTTTAGACTCTAACATTGATTAGGTCCTGGTTAAGAATAATTTTCACAGTACTTTTAAGAAATGTAAATAAAGTTACAATAATTTAATTTTTCAACATAGTTATGACAGTATTGATCTTAAAATGAACATGTTGGCTGAATTAAATGGGTAGCCCAAATGAAATACAGACTGAATCTTTAAACATGCAACAAATTACAAAGCCTGGCTTAACAATACCCTGCAAACAGAATGAAGAGAGGGAGTGTGAACTGCCATGGAAAATATTAATTGCTCATATTTTAAAAGATGAAAATGGGGATTTTCTTGACATCTGACTTTCCTTACCCAAATGTTTAAAAAATACAGTATCCTCCTTTGATTTTTCATTCCTTGTGAAGTATTAATGGCTCTTCTGCCGGAATGCATTAGGGAACTGGAGAAAGGGGAAGAAGTTCCCTCTCCAGGGCTGTGACATCAGCAGGCTGGAGTTCGAAGGTTCCAGAGGGGAGTGTGGGCTGTTGGGAGAGGGTGTTGGCATCACCTGCTTGGTGGCGGGTGGGGCACCTACCTATCCCAAGTACCCGCCCTTCCTTAAACAGGATTGCCTGAGCCATGAGTCACTCCCTCCCTCAGCCTGATGGTGCTGCTTTCTCAGTGCCGGTTGGCATTTGATGCCCGGGTGCCAACTTCCCATTAGATCCACACTTTCCCAGCGAAGCCCGCCTGGCGGCTCTGAGCTCTGTGCTCACTTCTGACCCTCTGGCAGTGCTGCCTTTTCCTTTCTCAGAACAGGGAACCCCACTTCCCAAACTTCCTCATTCTGTTCCACTGGCGAGGGTCAGCACCCCCTTCATCCCCCAGCATGCCAGGGAGGGCCCTGAGGGATGTGGGATGTTGGACAGAGTTGCCCAGAGTGTGAACAGTGTTGTATCCGGACTTACACTCTCCCCGAAGTAACTGTTTCCTCTGCAAGCCTGTGTCTGTCGCCTGTAAGCGGACTCTGTCTGGGGGTGGTTTCTAGTGGCTCTCTGAGCCCTCAGTGCTGGGAGGAGACCTCCCTCTAGATGCAGGAAATCTTCCTGGGGAGATCCCTGGCTGGGTTCTCTGTGGTTGCTTCCGGTGCTGGGAAGGTCACTTTTTCTACTATTCTCAAATGTTTTGAGTTTTGCTGTGGTCATGAAGGATCAAGCGGGTGTGGAAGACCCTTCCTTGCTGTTAGCACCGCACTTCACAGGGCCCTGGACATCTGCGCCTTGCAGCACTGCTCCCGCTGGCCTCGGAATGAGGCAGCACCGCCTCACTCATGGCCATTCCACCCGGTTCTGCCTGTTCAGGCCCATGGATCTGGGACTCCCTGGTTGTTACCAAGTGAACTTGTGTGGGACCAAAGTTCTGTGAATTAAGCGTGAGCCCTGAAGACCCCACAGTGGCTACAAACGTTTGTCTGCTTTGGGGGCCAGACATTGGTGGAGTCTCTTTCCCTTGAGCCCTTCCCCTCTGGAGCTGCTGCCGCCACCTCCTGGTCTTCACGCTGCTCCGTGCACAGGTGCTGTCCCACGCTGCTCTGTGCAGGTTCTGTCAGGTTCCATGTTCCGTGCTTCTCCAGGCAAGTTCCATCATGTTCCATGCTTCTCCATACATGTTCCATGTTCCATACCGCTCGTATATGTTCCATCATGTTCCATGTTGCTCCTTGTGTGTTCCATCATGTTCCATGCCCCCCCATCGCCGTTCCATGCTGCTCCGTGTGTATTCCATCATATTCCATGCTTCTCCATACATGTTCCCTATTCCATGCTGTTCTGTGTATGTTCCATCATGTTCCATGTTGCTCCTTGCGTGTTCCATCATGTTCCATGTTCCATGCTGCTCCATGTGTGTTCCATCATGTTCCATGCTTCTCCATACATGTTCCCTGCTCCATGCTGCTCCGTGTATGTTCCATCATGTTCCATGTTGCTTCTTGCGTGTTCCATCATGTTCCATGTTCCATGCTGCTTCATGTGTGTTTCATCATGTTCCATGCTGCTCCATTCATGTTATATAATGTTCCATGTTCCATGCTGCTCCATGTGTGTTGCATCCTGTACCTTACTGCTCCCTGCATGTTCCATCATACTCCTTGTTTCGTGCAGCTCCATGCATGTTCCATCATGTTCCATGTTCCATGCTGCACCGTGTGCATGTTTGATGGCTGCTCCATGTGGCTCCTAAGAGCAGAGCTGCCCATGGTTGCTCTTTCCACTTTGCCTAGTGAAGAGCCATCCGCCAATCTCAGCTCTCCTAGCAGTACCATCACCAGGCAGACAAACTGAGACCCAGGAGGTAAAGTGATTAACCCAAGGTCTCACAGCCTGGGAATAGATCTCTGGCTTCTAACTCTAGACCCTGTGCCCGGCCTATCAGAGCTTACAAAATGCTCTGGATAAGATTCTGGTTGTGTATTTGTTTTGGACCACACCTGACACACTTGGGGGAAGCTCCTGCTTCAGTGCTCAGGGACAGTGGGGTGTCAGAGATCAAATCTGGAGCTTCTGCACGTAAAACATGCGCATCAACCCTCTGAGATGTCTCCCACAAAATGCTGTTATTGGAGCCAGAAAAACAGTGTAGGGGAAGGCCCTTGCCTTATATAAGGCTGACCCTTTTTGATTCCCTCCACCCCATGTCGTCCCTTGAGTGATCCCCTGAGCACAGAGCCAGGAATTGTCCCCTGAGCACGGCCAGGTTAGCCCAATCCATGCTTTTGTTCAGGAGCAGCGCAGTGACTCAGCACGGAGCTGGGCTGGGCTCAGCTGTAGCTCTCCCATTGACCAGTTTAGTTATCTCAGGTGAATTAATTTGCTCATCCTCAGCTTCATCTTATATGAAATGGGGATAAATACTTGTAAATATCACCTGATTGTGGTGAGGATTAAATGCGATAAAATGTGCCGTTCTCTATCTAGTTCCTGGCACACATTAAAGGCAGCATTAAATAGCTGTTATTATTGTTGCTGTATTGTTGCTCCCACTTCCTTCCCTTCTCACCATAACTCCGTGTGGCAGGAATTCATTTATTCCTCTATGGATATTTATAATTGCAAGAGCTAAACTCGGCAGAGGGAAAGGAGGCAACACGTTGTTAGGTTCTCCCCTTACTCGCCTCTGCCAGCACCGCTCACCCCCCAGGCTCCAGCCCCGCCTTCTTCCTGCCTCCCATGTACTCAGGCTTAAGGATGCCGGACCTCTTGGAGGGATGACCTGTTCTTCGCAGGAGGCCAGATGAGTGACACAGATGCAGTGGCTGGGGAGGCAGGATCCAGCCTGGAGGAGGAGCCGAGCCGAGCCCCCCTGAGCTCCCAGCCTCCCTCTCTAGACAGAATGCGTGTTCGGGGTCACGTAATTACTCCCTGCAGAAAGCTCTTTCAACTTAAGTATAGGGTTCCGTGTGTGACGCTGTCTGCAAGGCAAGCCTGGGACTGACGGGAGGTTAAGTTCTGTTTCTCTTCAAAACAATGATTCCTTGGAGGTTTATATAAATACTCAATCAGTTTCCTATTATGACAATGTGAAGGAGCAGTTGGTTGCGTCTTCATAATTAAGACTTGAAGAAAAGTCAGTGACAGTGAATAAATTAGACATGTTTTTGCCCTCCCTGTCCTTTTCCCTATATTGTTCCTTAGTTTCCTCTCAGGAGCACCTTGGTGGGTCTGGCTCTGACTGTGAGGTAGGTGAGACCCCTTGGGTCATCAGGCTCAGGTGGGCAGGGGGCTGGGGATCACAGCCCCCTCCCCATCAGGCTGTGGAATCCCTGCATGGGAGGGTCTTTGAGCCAGCTCCTTTGCCAGATGGCGTTTGATTCGAATATTGATGTTAATGGCGTTTGGATAATGACACTGTTTGTGGCAGGGGCTTTATTACTGTTCCGCCCGGCTCAGTCGTGGAGGGAGGCATCCGTTTAGTTACCTTTGTGTGAGTGCTGCCAATGTGTAGCTGAGATCAGGAGCCGCTGATCTAGGCTCTGAGAATCTGGGGGATCTGGGTGTTTCCTGGACTCCTGGGCAGTTCAGACACTATCCCTGGAGCTCAAGGCACCGTGAAGACGTCAGGGGTTTTGCCAGAGATCACTCATGTTGCCGCTCGGCTGGTCACCCCAGCTTTCGGTGCGCTCCAGTCAGGCGTTCCCTTTCTCAGGGTCTGGGAGGGGTCTGCTTTGTTGCAACCTCTCCATGCCGGATACATCAAAACACCTTTTACGCTTCCTGGGGAGTTTGAGCTTCTTCCTAGTAAAAATGAATAATAAAGTCCTCTACTTTTATCCTAATGGAGTTAGTGGGAGGTGTTTAGCTTTTTATAGCTACCCAGATGATCGAAAGAGGCACTGAAGCCATCACAAAATTAAGGAAGAGGTCATCATTCGAAGGCCAGAGTCTTTTAAAAGCATTTCTGGTCTTAATTCAAAGCTACAGAGAGCTTCCAGTGAGCAGAGGCCGTGGATCGCCGCTGCTGGAATCCAAGCTTTGGCAAGGTGGGGAATGCGTGGCAGGCTTCCCTGCAAATCCCGCGGAAGGACAGGCTCTTCAGCACCAACGTGACACTTCGGAGATGGATTATCTGGCGAGAATGAAGCTGGTGCCCCCTGCATCTGGCAAAGCCCCCTGTCCTTGTGAGAATGTTTGCAGGAGCTCATGTGTTTCTGGGGCCTGGAAAACAACTTCAGAGGCTTGGGCTGGTGGTTGCTAGAACCAAATGCTCTGGGGATCTTAGATCTCAGGCAAATGGGAAATCCAGAAATGGCCAAGCTGAACTTCTGGAAGCAGCAACCAAATGGATTGCACTGTGTGCTCCGGCGCAGCTCTGAATCTGAATACAAAATAGAGAAGATGCTCTTTTGCTCCTTTCAGACTAATGATTTTGTCCTTTTTCCCTCTCCTCCTCGTTTTATTTCTTCATCTATAACATCTGCAAGAGGGCAGCCAGACTAATAAAACTGCGCTCAGCTCGCCTAGTGCCAGCCATTGATCCAAGGGTGGGACCTGATTAATCAATGGGATCTTAGCTGTGTTCGTCCCCCGAGGGACAGCTGGTCTAAAGGCAGCCTCTTGCCACGCAGAGAAGAGGAACCTGAGAATGCGCGGAGCTGTGTCTGTCTGTGCTCTCTGGGAGGAGCATCCTCCTGGCCGGCACCACCTGGCCAGCACAGCCTTTAGGGCAGTTCCAGATCAGTCTAGAGGGGTTGGTGGCCTGGCCTCGGGGGGGTTTCGCTTGCTCTGCAAATGACATTACTGAAGATTTACTGAACTCAGGGGCTGTGGCAGGGAGTGGAAAAAAAGGGTTTCTAGAGCAGAGAAAACTTTGGCCCCACACGGGGCATCTCGTAGGACAGCCTGGGAAGTGGGCGTTGGTTGAGTGTAGCGTAGGAGAGGCGGCGGCCCAGGGAGGAAAGGGACTTGCCCAAGGTCCTACAGGGACTTAGGAACGTGGCTGAACTAGCCTTCTTGGCCAAGCCTACTGCCTTCCTGGGTTTCTACAGGACTGAATAGGGGTTGGGAGTTCCATGAGAGGGGCTGCAGATGATTGCCACTGGAAGGTAGAGGGGGCCCAGGTGGGCTGAACACACTCAAGCTGGAGAATTCAGTTGGAAAAAGATAATACATGTTGGAATTAGGCAGAGTGTGTTCCTCCTTTGTCTTTCTCTTGTGCACGCATGTGCATGTGTAAGCTATAATCAAAACAGAAAAGCACTTAACACTCAAGATACAAGTTGAAAAAAAATGGTAAGGCAAGCACCTTTGCAGCCACAGTTCAGGGCAAGAAACAGATTCTTGCCTGTCCTAAAATCCACTGGATGCCTCTCAACTTCCTCCCTACGGGAAGAAATCCCTGTCTTGGCTTTTATGGTGACTGTTTCCTCTGGCTTTTTATCTTTCCCCACCCAAATCGCACAGAGCTGCCCACTTTAAACATTTTCCCTGTATATAAACAGACTCATCTCAATGTCTGTGCTCTTTTGTAGCTCATTTTTTTGGTTCTACCACACAGAGAATCATATATGGCGTAGCCAGTAGCTGAATTTCATTCATTTTCACTGCTGGTACTTTTTTGGCATAGAAATGATCTTCAGGAACCCTCCTTAGAGTTTTGTGCCCATGAAATAAGATGGGTTTCTTGACCTAGTGAAGAACTAGAGTTCACATCCGGGCCTAGGAGGGGAGGGTGTTGGATCAGAGTGTCCCGAAGAGGCTGGTTTGGGGGACTTTGCTTCTGGCTACTCTGACCAAGTGTAAATAAAATCCTTAATGAAACGATTTTCATTTGCTTCATAAATGAAATCTGTTTATGAAACAAATACAATTTGTTTCATAAATTTCCTAAAAATCATATAATTCAACGAACACTGAATTGTATTGGAGGTCTAACTCTTTAGCTAGGCAGGGGAGAGGAAATCCGAATTTTTTTTTTAAGGGAGTGAGCTTCAACTGAACACCCCACTAGAGGCAGATGGTGTATGTCTCCTATCCCCATGGCTCAATATAGAGTCATTCCATGGCTGGATATCAACAACTATTGAACAAAAGAACAAAGGTCACTCAGTGCGGCCCTCTGCTGGACATCTGGATTTTCTTTTTCTGGTCTTTGGGTTACACCCTTCAGTGCTCAGGCCTCTGTGCTTAGGGCTCACTCCTGACGGGTGTCAGGGGACCAATATGGATGCTGGAACCAAGTTTAGCTGTGTTCAGGACACACATCTTGACTGCTGTGCTGTCTCCCTTGTTCTCTTTTTCTTTATCTTTTCTGTGGGGGTTGGGGGTGGTGGTATTGATTAGCAGTGCTAAGGGGCTGTTCCTAGCTCAGTGCTGGAGTACTCGGAGTACCCTGCAGTACCAGGGAAGAACCTGGCTTCCTGCATGCAAACACGGCCCCAGCCCGTTAGGCCATCTCCTAACCCGTGACAAAGCACGGCCCCCAGCCCGTTAGGCCATCTCCTAACCCATGACAAAGCACGGCCCCCAGCCCGTTAGGCCATCTCCTAACCCACGACAAGATGATCTCCTCGATGGTCTGATGGAGGCGTCTTCATACGCCAAACCCAATCTAAGGGTGGAGGCAGGAAGCTAGGTCATCTGAAGTACACTGGTGTTCTACATTCAAAGGCACCTTAGAAAGGTCGCTTATGAACCAGGTGCTCAGCAGTTTGCAAGACGTAACTTAAAAGGAGTGTTACCATTTCGCAAGAAATGACCGAAAAGGTGGTTTGGGGAAGAGAAGCTCTGATTAAGAACAAAGCCCGCCGCAAGGCTCCTTTGTAGGAAGCTGCCGGAGGCCTGGGAGGGGCAGTTGCAGGCCACGGGCTCTGAGGCCAGGGGCTGCGGCCAGGGAAGCTGCCCCTGCGTTTGCTGGCGGCTGGGGAGAGGCAGCCGTAGGCCCAGGCTGCTACCCCGTTGCATGGACAGAGTCGGTTGGCGTGTGCTGTCCCCCTCACTTGGTTCTGACCTAATCCAGCCATGCCCTAACCAGCCCTCGCCCTCTGTGGGAACTGCAAGTTCCTTAGACTCTAAAGGCCAGCCTTAAAAGAGGAAAATATTTAGCACGCTCCAGGGGACTCAGAGTCGGGATCCCTGTGTCGCTGGAGACCCCCAGCGTTTCCACGAACTCCATCCTGAAAGTTGAAAATTCATGCGTTTTGAGGGGGAGTATATGTGTGCTTCCTGTAACTTGTTAAATATTTATTCGTGGGATTGATTGTTAAGTCAGATTTGCCTGACTTCACAGGTCATTCCATCTCCAATGGTCAGTCTAGGGGTAGGAGGGCGTTGGTGCTATCAGGTGTGGGCAGGCTGCGGTCCGGGTTGTGGGCTGCAGGTAAAGCCACCGACGGCCCCGGCACCCACCCTGTCCGGGCGCTCCGCGGGGACGAGGGAGGCGCGCGGCACCTCCGGAGCCCGGGAGGCACCGCGGGGGAGGCCCGCCTTCCTGGAAAGCCACGCTTCGAATTGTCTGCAAAAGCTGCGACACAGCCCCCGGAGTTTGAGCACGAATAAATCATTAGCATTTTATTTACAATTCTGGGTTTACAATTCCTAGAAAAGGATCCTGCCGTTCAGTGCGGATTTCTGCTCTGCGGGCTTTCCGTAGCGATTCCCTCTGCATCTTCTGTAGGGGCTCAGGGTTGGCTTAAACTGGGGTGGAGGGTGCCCAGAGTGGGGCGGGGGTGGACGCTTAGCGCGGACGCGCAGAGGGGTGACCTCGAGGACGTGTGCGCGCCACTCGCCGAGATTCCGTATCTTCTCGGTTTTGTACCAGGAAAGGAGATTGGGTGCGGAAGACCGAGGACTTGACTGCCAAGGTCGCTCAGCTCTGGATGAAGTTTGCACCCAAGTCCTCTGCTTCCAAACCCTGCCGCGCTGCCGCAGACCCGCGTCCTTTCAGCTCCGGCAGCGCTCGGGCCACCGACGGCCGTGTCCGTGGCGGCCGCTAGATGGCAGCCTTGGTCTCCGCCGCGCTGCGGGCGCAACCGCTTCTCCCGTTGGAGACCCGTGGACCGCTCGGGTCCGTGCCTCTGTGTCCCCAGACCCGGGATCTGAATCCAAGTGACCAAAGGAAGGGAGTTGTCGGAATCAGCCCAGGCTCTGCAGGCCTGAAAAGGACCGGAATGGAGGTGGTGGTGAGGTGTCGGGGACAGGGGACTGTTCCCGCTTCCCGAGCAAGGTCCGAGGACCCGCAGGTGGGGCGATGTGGCTCTGTAGGGTGACAGGCGACCATTCCTGGCCATCCCAAATGCTCACTGAGGCCCCACAAGGCTGAAATCTGCCGCGGGATGTCATCTGGCCTCTCCAGATCTGGCCCCATTTTGACGCGTCCATGGTTATAAGGCCTCTGCTCTTCAGACTTGGGGCCCTCTCTGAGGCCCGCAGATGCTGCGTGGTGGCTGGCGTCAGCCACTGCCCGTCTGTGAGCTTCCGGGACACTCACTCCACTCAAACCCGAAGTGGTAGGCAGACCCCCTTCCAGCCCCCCTAACCCCCTTTGGGGGAGCAGCATTGATGCCTCTCTGAGCCTGGCAGTCTTGGGGACTGGCCCAGCTCCTGGAGAGAGGCCCAGTGTGCTGACCTGTGTCGCCGGGGGGTGTGGTGCGAGTTAGTGCATTCCTTTAGGCCTTTTCCTGGCCTGGCATGACTGCTGGGGCAGCCTCCTGGGCAGACGAGGTCCAGCACCCGCGTCTCCCAGTCTTGCTCTTTCCTTTATCTCCGGAGTTGGCTTCTCCTATTTGGGGGTTGGGGAGGTGTAGAGGCGCCATAAGAACATGGCGGGCCTGCAGGCATCTTCCTTCACAGGGCAGGCAGGCATCTGAGGCCCCTCCGTGTTGGAGTGTTGGAGCAGCCCAGCACGGCCATGGGCCTGGAGGCAAGGGAAGGCGAAGCTGAGCTAAGGTCACTGGGGCTGGGGGCCGTCAAGCACCTGGGCTGCTTCAGATTCTGCACAAAAGCCGTTTCCGTTGGAGGTGCAAGTTCTGGCAGGCTGTGCACTCGACGTTGATTCTGAGGAGCTGAGGCTTTGACCAGAGTTCAGGACGCTCCAGGGAACCCTGGGAGTGGGGTGAGGGTGGAAAGCTCAGTCGCTCTGCAAGGCGAGTGTGGAGCCCTGCGGCAAGGGGCTCAATGGTCAGCCTGAGGATTTGGGGTGAGGGAGACGTGGACATTCACCCACTTCTGAGTTCTGCCCACCCCTCTCCCCATCCTCCCTCCCCGCGACCCCCCAGCGCCTGGCAGGCGGTGTAGGCAGGTGTGCTTAATTGGTACCCACCTCATGCCCCTCTGTTAAGATCGCAATTTCCATGACAGAGCCGCTCTCTAATGGAGCCTGTCAACTCGGCTTAGGCCGCAATGGCTCAGAGCACACCCGCTTGGGAATGTGGGATCCGAGGCGTTAACCCATGCCACGGCCGGGTGACGCAGGGGGCGGTGGAATTCTATTTCCAAGGCGACTTGAACCTGGCACCTATCGGACCCGCCATCAGATTACCCGGTAATTATTCCGCGCGGGCCGTGCAATCGGCCAGGGTCTCCGGTGAGCTCGCCGGCCCACAGAGGGGAAGATAACAGTGGCCCCGGCGCGCGCTCGGTGGAGAGGGCGTCGCGGAGCCCGTAGGTCTGGCTCCCTGTGACCGCCGGCGACGAAGGCCTGGAGCCGTCTTTATTGGCAGCCTCAGAGGCTGTTTTGAGGAAATGGAAAAACTTGTGTCGGCGGCGTCAGTCTTGCAAAGGGGTAGCCAAGCAGCTCGCAGCGCGTTCTGTTCCGCGCGCTGCCGCCACCGCCTCGGCTGCTCAGAGCCTGCTGGGGAGGGAGGAGGAGGAGGAGGAGGAGGAGGAGGAGGAGGAGGAGGAGGAGGGAGGAGGAGGGAGGAGGAGGAGGAGGAGGGAGGAGGAGGAGGAGGAGGAGGAGGAGGAGGAGGAGGAGGAGGAGGAGGAGGAGGGAGGAGGAGGAGGGAGGAGGAGAGGAGGGAGGAGGAGGAGGAGGAGGAGGGAGGAGGAGGAGGAGGAGGAGGAGGAGGAGGGAGGAGGGGAGGAGGGGGAGGAGGGGGAGGGAGGAGGAGGAGGAGGAGGGGGGAGGAGGGGGAGGAGGGGAGGAGGGGGAGGAGGAGGGAGGAGGAGGAGGAGGAGGAGGAGGAGGAGGAGGAGGAGAGAGGAGGAGGAGGAGGAGGAGGAGGAGGAGGAGGAGGAGGAGGAGAGCGAGTTCACGTCCCCGCCGGGTCTGCCGAAGCGGTGATGGACAGCGCCCTCTGCAGCCAGCACCGTCCAGCCACCAGCTCCGCCTCTGCGGGTCCGGTTGCCAGGTGCTGGGGAGTGGGTGTGGGCTGGAGGGCGCTGAGCTTGATCTGCTTTAATAACGCCTCCTGATTCATGGCATCTCGCACCGCGTGCATCACTGCCTCCGCCCACACCTGTCCAGCCTTTTACTACAAACCCACCTGGGGCTCCAGGACTGACTTGAAGATTTGGGGTGCCATTTTATCTTTGGGTTAAGGGACCATTCACTCCTGGTAGGACAGAGATCAGAGAAAGTGGGAAGCAGTTGGACTCTTTTCCCAAACTCAGTGTATTGAACCTTATCACTCATGAAGGGCTTGGTGAATGAGTTAGTTACCCGAGTCAGATTTTACTTCTTCTCGCTCTCTCAAAAGTGTCCTTGCTTAATGTTTGGTAGCTGGGGGTTATGAAATCAGAAAGCCAAGGTAGGGAGAGCTGGGGAATGAAGGCTGGGGAACAGTATCTTGGGGGAGAAAGTCTTCCTACTAGAAGGAGCCTTAACTTCGCAGTTTGCTTCATGTCTGGGGATCCCTGGGTCGAGTTCAGTGTCAAAGTCAAATTCCAGGGGCGGGAAGCAGGGATGCTTCTGATTCTGGGACTGACGGTGCTTTAAAGTAACCTCTAGCAATCACAGTGGCAAAGGACTAATGTATCAGGGCACCTAACTTTTCTTGGGCAACAGGCATTTGCAGATACTGCCCACCTAATTGCCATAATTTTAGTCCATCTGCAGGACAATCGTATAACGTGGGTGCGATGGTCAGTCTGGTACTGCTGTACCTGAGGCCAAGCTCTGAGAGTTGAATTAGCAGAAGAGGACACGGCTGGAAAGGGGCAGAAGCAGCCCCCAGCCCTGACCTCAAAGTCCCTCTGCTCCTTCCTTACAGTCACGTGTCATTCTCGTGTGCTTTGTTTGTTGGGAAATACCCTTGAAACAGTTTTGCAATAAATGGATGCTCAATTTCGCTGTGCTCTTTTCCTTCTTCAAAATAGAACATCCCCTTGCCCTACCCAACCTCTCTCCCTTTGCAGACAGATCACGGGAAGAAGACGCTGCTGGATTTCATTGTTGCCTTAGGATTATTTGTTTAAAAAATGAGTCACCAGGGTAAGGACTACTGGATGCGTTTACTTGGGAGTCAGCTGGAAGGTCTTCCTGGTGCCGCTCTGCCCTCCTCTCCCTGCGCCCTAGTGCGCACGTGGAGCGGGACTGCCAGTCCTCCCTTGGGTTCACTCCCCTCCACCCCCTGCCTTTCCCTGTCTGTGAGCGCAAAGAGGGTAACAAACCAGAAAACCAGAACAATCTTGGCACTGGTCGGGAGTTGGCCCAGAGCCATGGAGAGTGAGAAACTTTCGAATTTCAAAACTGCCCTGGGCCAATTTAATAAACTTCTGCCTCTTCCATCTTCTCCACATTTTTTGAATTCTCAAATATTCACTCCCATCTAAGATGTGTACATGAGTGGAAGGATTTTGGAATGTTAATAATGCAGAGTTTTACAGCACAGCAAGGTGAATTCTCAGGGGGGAATGGTGAACATCTGCTTTCTCTTTTCCCAAGATAGCAGTGGGGGGGACCTGTGCCCTGTATCTGCACACACACACACACAGACACACACACATACGCACACACACACACACAAAGCCAGGGCCAGGGTGTGGGTGGGAGCCCAGCAATGCCCCCTACCCTTCACCCCTGTAAAGAGGTAAATTGTTCTCAAATCTGGCACTGGAAACAATAACCAGAAAGCTCAGATGTGGAAAGTGACAATGATGTTAAAAAACAAACAAACAGATAAACAAAACCCACCCCAACAAGCCACGTCCCCCTTAAAACTCGCCACAAAACCACTTTCTCAGGAGGTGGGATTTCTCTGAGCTGTGAACAAGACCCTTTCTTCCAGGGGGTCTGGAGGACACAGGAAGCTCTCTGCTTCCTCCCAGCAGGGAAATTCTTAGCATCGCATCAGAGCGATGGTCCTGACATGTCCCCTGCGAGGTGACAGGACACTCGGCATCAGGAGACAAAGGGGGAGTGCTCAGAGCGGAGTCCTCCAGTTTGGAGTCCGCTGGGGACTGTGCTTGTCCGTTGGAGGGTCCCTGAGCTTCTGCCACTCAGATTAACCGTCCATGGTAAAGCGCACCAGTGACATCTAAACAGAGGAACCTGAGTCCCAATCCCAGATCTGTGGCTGAGTGACCTCCGTGCAGTGACCTCACTGAGCCTTAGCTTCTCCTTGGTAAAACAGAGTAATGCTGGTCTTGTGGTCTGAGTGCCTATAGCAGTCTGTCTCAATACAGAGCTAATGAACCCTCTCCGCCGGTGTAGGCTGGAGGATTTCTATACTGCTTTTCTAAGACTCATTTCACACCCTTTAAATTGCTCAGTTTATGAATTAAGATATTCTGTGACTTGGAACCTGGTGACCCCAAAGATCATTTCTGATCTAGCTCTGCCTTCCACATTCATTTGCAATGATCCAGGCTCAATCCAAGGGACAATGCACAGTTCCTTTGTAATGAAGCTCTTGGTTAGTTTCATGGTCAAAAACAAATGACCTAGAATTATTTTTGAAAATGTCAGGTGCCAACTTTGTGCTTGTAGCTACCTAGAGGGTTTTTTCCATCCTAGGGTTTGGGGGCTGAAACGATGCTGCAGCAACCCCTTGTGGCTGAGGAATATTAAGAAATGACCAGGCGTTATTGCACAGGCACTGTCTGTGCTGAATATCCGGAGCCCAGCGGAAGCCCTGAACTGGTGCTCTGGCTTCCCTGTTTCGCTGGAATAATGCAATTTAAATCCCTTGTTAATTTCCAGGTCGAGTTTCATTCATGAGGATAATCTTTAATTGATGTTAAATATAGGGATCAAGTTAAGTGCATTATTTCTTTTTACAAAGTGCTAATTGTTCATGTTCTCATAAATTATTTTCTCTTCTCATGTAGCAGGTTTTATGAAAGAACTTTTCAGCCAGTGCTTTTAACCTCATTGTATGAATATTATCCTGTAATCAGCAGGTCGTTCAGCTCCTTCCTGTGCTGATGATCTCTGTGTCACCCTTCAGAGCAGAAAGAAGAAGAAAAATGAGCTTTTTTTGGAGTGCGTGTGTATACGGATAGGCTCACAGGCTTGAAAAAAAAATTATTTGCCAAACATTTTAAACTTTAAGCACATATTTTCTGCTGTTCCATCCTCATTATTGAGGAATTTGACCTAAAAAAAATGTAAGGATTCAACAAGTTATTTTATTTTACTAAAATGTTTTAATTGTGGGAAATTGTGGCAAAATATATGTGCCATAAAATATACCATCCACATTTTCAGGGGTATAGTTGTGTAAATCAAAGTACATTCATAGACTACTTTTCATGTAGAAAAACTGTCCCCATTCAACAATAACTCCCCTGCTCCTTCCCCGCCTGTCCCCGGAGACCACCGTTCCACTTTCTGTTGCTATGAATTTGACTTTTCTAGAGAGCACAGAAAAGTGGAATCACAGAATATGTTTTTGTGTAGGACTGGCTCACTTCAGTTAGCATAATATCCTCAAGGATCATTCACCCACACAGCAGAGGTTGCACACCTCTTTGTTCAGGGACTGCTCCTTGCTCTTTGCTTAGGAGGGGCCCGTGACTCTTCTTGGGAGATCATTTGTGGTATTAAATTTAGACCAATGTCAGCTGTCTGAACTGCAAGTGCCTTAATACCTGTACTATCTCTTCTGCCACCTCTTCCTTTTTTAAGGCTGAATAATATTCTATTTTATGTTATATCCCTATTTTTTATATCTTCATATTCTTTTTTGTAATTTGTGTTTTTTGGGAGCCATACCCAGCCAGTGCTCATGGCTTACTCTGAGCTCTGCACTCAGGGATCACTCCTGGTAGACTTGGGGGACCATTTGGCATACCATAGATTGAACCTGGGTCAACTGCCTGCAAACACCCTACATGGTATACTATGGCTCCTCTCTTCTATCTCTTCATCTACTGATGGACAATTGCATTGTTTACAGCTTTTTGGATGCCATGAATACTGTTATAGCCATGGATGCCATGGCTATAACATGGACATATAGCTTAAAGCTACTTCTATTGGTTTCATTCACCCTAGGAGGGTTAGACCATGTTCAGGAAGGATCCTGGGATGACCTGTAAGGAGATGAGGAAGATGCTGTATCTGTCCTCAAGGAACCTTCATGAAGGGGGCCAGAGTGGTAGTACAGTGGGAGGATGTTTGCCTGGTATGCAGCTGACCTGGATTCGATCCCGGCATCCCATATAGTCCCCTGAGTACCGCCAGGTGTAATTCCTGAGTGTAGAGCCAGGAGTAACCCCTGAGCATTGCCAATTGTGACACGAAAAACCAAAAAACAAACAAAAAGGAGCTTTCATGAAAAGAAAGAGAAAACAGTGAGAATCTGTCCAATCCTTGGGAGAGGCTGTGTGATGCGTCTGTAGTCGAGGAAAGTGAGGTTGGAATCTGTTTAGTTATTTGCCAAAGAGCATCAGTCAGGGAATTGAGACTTGACCCTGGTCTGATCATTTGAAAGCCTGGACCCTTAACCAGTCCACGCTATGCCTCTGATCAGGGCCTCATCCCTGGAGAGGGGTGGGGTGCCATGTTCCTCAAACACAGCAGCTGCTGTGCTGGAAGGGCCGATGGTCACAAGGTGGCTTCTGCTCAAGACAGAGCAGGCTTGGATGAGGTGCTTGTTGCTGGGCTGGAGAAGAGAGCAGGAGAAGGACTTGGGAGCCTGAGAAGGGAGGGAATAGTTCTCAGGAAGGTCCCTCAGGCAGGCATTGAGGTTTAGACAATGCAGGGAAGGTCTGTAGGGCGGAGGAGGCTGGAGTCACCTGACCCAGAAGGGCTGGAGCCAGGTTTCCAGGGGGAAGCAGACTGGTCCAAGGGAGGTGGGTGTCAGTGGGGCCTCACAGCGGGTGGGGAGCAGACAGGAAAGCACTGAAGATGTCAGAGAGGAGGAGGCAAGGCGTGGTTTGGACCACCTGCATGTTTAACCTTATTCTGAGCCCCTGATCCAAGTTCGGGGCTAAAGGTGGGGTGAGATAGCTCAGAGGTACAGGGAGAGAGCTTTGGGCTAACCATTAAAAGCAGTGGTTTGGCCTTGGGACTATGGGGCTCCCCAGGATGCCTCAGGCCGGAGTGATAGCACAGCGGGTAGGGCGTTTGCCTTGCACGGGCGACCCAGGTTCCATCCCCAGCATCCCATATGATCCCCTGAGCACCACCAGGAGTAATTCTTGAGTTCAGAGCCAGGAGTAACCTCTGGGCATTGCCAGGTATGACTCAAAAGAAAAAAAAATGCTTCTCCCGGGTAGCAGCCTGGCAGCGTGGTAAGCTCTGGGGCTGCAGATTTCGCCCTTGAGCTAGAACAAGGGAAAGGAAAGAAGACCCAAGGGCCAATATTAGGTGTCAAGCACCATATTGTTGAAACCTGATGTCCTTGGTTAAGTCAGAAAAACATGCTACTTAGCATGGAAGAAGTCCCACCTTTCTGCACTCTCACCAATTCCGCAAGAGATCATTGGTTACCGGGAGGGTTTTCCCAAGTGATGTCTGGATGTGGAGGGAACCGAAAGCCTCTTCTGGGCTGGGACGAGGCATTGTGGAACTCTAGACACAGCCCTTCACATCTATCATGACTATTTGTGGTGGGCAGGAGGCGGGATATGTTTTTGACATCTGGATAGGTTTGTGTTTTCTATTCTTCAATGCCTATGCTCCAAGTCAGGAGCCTGACCCTTCTTCAGATTCTGCTGCCTCAGGGATTCTTGCTGGGAGTAAAGAGGAGTTGACTAAAGAGGACGGCTCTGGTTTGCTGTTCCCTGTGCCTGGAACTCACAGCCTTCTTGTCTCCCAAACCACCAAACTTGAACAAGTTCATTTTCTGGGACTGGAGAGACTCTACTTTGTGCAGGCCACTTGCCTTGCTCACAGCCAACCAGGTGTGATCCCTGGAACCCCATATGACCTCCCCAAGCTCCGCCAAGAGTAAGCTGGAGCACAGAAGGTGTGGCCCCAAACTTAAAAATAAGTCTTTCCCCCTGGGGCCCAGAGAGATGGCTCAAAGGGCTGCTTTCCCTGCGGGAGCTTCCGTTCAGGCTCCCACACGGCTTCCGCTGAGCAAAGCTGGGGAGCCACTCAGGAGCACAGTGCTGGGAGCTGTCCCCAAGCCAGAAAAGGTAAAATAAAATAAATTCTCCTGCCACAAGTAATGCACAAGTCACCCCCATCCCTTCGTCTTGGTAAAAATATTTTATTTAGATATAATTCACATACCATATCTTTCACTCCTTCATCCAATTCAGTGGTTTTTACTATTTTACGGTTGGGCAACCTCACCACTCTCTAATTCTAAATATTTTTGTGGGGTGGGCATACACAGTGGTGCTCAGGGCTTAGTCCTGGCTCTGCACTCAGACCTACTGGCAGTGCTTACGGGACTATTTGGGAAGCCGGGGTTGAACCCTGGTTGGCCGCATGCAAAGCAAGTACCTTATACCTTTGTGCTGTGTCTTCAGGCCCTAAATCTGGAATATTTTTATTCTTCCTCAAACCAGACTTGTGCCTCTTATAGTTATTTCTGTTATAGCTGCTATTTTTTTTCCTTTTTGTGCCTCCCACCCTGGGGGAAAAAAAGGCTCCCACCCTGAGAACCTTCTTGCCTGAGGAAAAAAAAAAAGACTCCCACCCTGAGAACCTTTTTGCCTGGGAATTGGCCTCTTCTGATGACATCTCACTAGTGCGGTCATCACACAGGCCCTTTGGACGGTCTTCTTCCCTCCACACATCATTTTGAGGTTCATGCAGCAGGGGTCAACACTCCATCCCTTTTGATGGCTAAGTGATGTTCCCTCGTGCATGCTCCAGTGCTGGACATTTGAGCTTTTAATCCATCATGGCAGTTGAGATTTACACGCTGCTATGTCCATTCAGTGTGTTTCTGTGGACATATATTTCAATTCTGTGAGGGTATAAGCCTACGAGTAGACTTGCTGGGTCATATGGCAATTCTTTTCCAGGTCCCGTGAAGTGGTTCTTCTCCTGGCTACACAATTTTGCATTCCCACCTGGCGTGATTTCTCCACATCCTGCCTGCTTGGTTAGAGCTGTCTGGTGGCTGTGAAGGACCATCTTATACTGTGTAAATTCTTTTCCTGTTTTTAAATTTGGGTATTTGTATTATTATAATTGTCTGAGTCCTCTAGTCTCTCGATACAATTCCTTTCCTAGATAGATAATTTGCAATTATTTCATTCAATTTGGGAGATTGCCTATCCACTTTGCTTTCTAGAAGTTTTATGCTTTGATGTAGTTTAATGTATCTTAAAAAAAGGATTTGTATGAGTGAGTTTTTAGTATCCTAAGAAAACTGCTGCCTATCGCAAGCTCATAAAGATTTGCTTCAATGTTGTCTCTTTAGCTTTACGTTTAGGCTTATGACCCATTTTTAGCTAATTTTGATATAGGATGATGTTTCTTAGCACCGTTTGTTGAAAGAACAAATAAGTTATCCTTAAATTATCTTCACATCGGGCGGAGCGAAGCCCAGCGGGTAGGGCGTTTGCCTGGGCCGGCCTGTGCCGGCCCGGGTTCGATCCCCTGGCATCCCATATGGTCCCCGAGCACCTCCAGGAGTAATTCCTGAGTGCAGAGCCAGGAGTAACCCCTGAGAATCGTCGGGTGTGACCCCCCAAAAAGCAAAAAAAAATTATCTTCACATCCTTGGCAAAAATCAGTTGATCTAGATATAAAGGTTCATTTCTGAATTCCCCGCTCCATCCATTGCTGTGAGTCTGCCCTTATGCTGGGACCACGCGCCTTCGTAGATGCCTTGGCACCTAGGTGGGGCAGCTTTGACTCCGCCCCCCCCTCAGCCCTGGTCATGAAAGCTGGAAGGAGGCCGGTGCTGCCCCACTCACTTCTTAGCTTGTCTGTAATGGCACAGGCTCCTTTTCCAGACTCCTTTGAACTCATTTGTTGGCGAGGGCCTTACTGGGCTGGGGCCTGTTTCTTTTCTCCTTCAGAAAGCAGACTCGGGCTCCCTGGGGCTTCCTCACCTTGCTCTCTGCTGTTTCCTCTCTCAGGCCTCCAAGCCTCCTCTCCTTTCTCCGCTCTAGGACAGAACTGAAACCCTCCTGGCACGAGGGAACGCACAGTCACGTGGTGGGGAAACCCAGGCACGTTGGACTATGACTGGAGGCAGGGCTATGTCTCCAGTCATACCTGTCGGGTGTTAGAGCTTGTGTACCCCTAGCAGTTGCTGTTGTGTGTGTGTGTGTGTGTGTGTGTGTGTGTGTGTGTGTGTGTGTGTGTGTGTGTGATGGTGGGGGGTTAAACCGAGTCCCATTCACAGGATAAAGCTTTGTATGTGTGTGTGTTGTGTGTGATGGTGGAGGGGTTAAACCGAGTCCCATTCACAGGATAAAGCTTGTGTGTGTGTGTGTGTGTTTGTGTGTGATGGTGGAGGGGTTAAACGGAGTCCCATTCACAGGATAAAGCTTGTGTGTGTGTGTGTGTGTGTGTGTGTGTGTGTGTGTGTGTGTGAGATGGTGGGGGCGTTAAACGGAGTCCCATTCACAGGATAAAGCGTGTGTGTGTGATGGTGTGTGTGTGGGGGGGGGTTAAAAGGAGTCCCATTCACAGGATAAAGCGTTTCTGTTGTGTGTGTGTGTGTGTGTGTGTGTGTGTGTGTGTGTGTGTGTGTGTGAGACTTGCTTTTGCCTATTCGTTCTTTCCAGCGTCTACTCCGTGGCCTGCCCCTTTTGGGGAGGTATGGCCTGTAGGGAGGGGGGACAAGGTTCCCCCCCCACCCCGAGGCAGGAGCCCCAAGAAGTAGGGGCCCTGTGGCCCGCAGGCTTCTAAGCGCGGGGCAGCCGCCTTTGGCCTCGGTGGCCCTCCGCTGAGCCAGGCTGCGCGGCGCGCTCGGGCTGGAAAACGCGCACAAAGAAGCGCCGGGAAAGCTCTAAAATGCTAATGCGGCGCCCGCGCGGCTGGCGGCGGCGCAGCCTGGGGCCGCGGTCACGGCGCGGAGCCTCATTATTGCTGCCGGGGGGGCCCGGCCGGAGCAGCGGGGCGCGGGGGCCGCACGCGGCGCGGCTGATGGCGGCGCTGATGGCGCGGCCGCGGGCTCAGCGGGGCCCCTCTGCCGCGCTGCCCACCCCGGGGCGCCCCCTCTGCCGGGCCGCCCACCCCGGGGGCCGCGCCCTGCGCTCCTGGCCTGAGCCCCGCGTCGGCCCAAGGAGCCGGCCAGTGGGCGTGCGCCGGGCCTCCGGGTGCACGTGCACCTGCGGCCTGGTGCTCGTTAATTTTCTAATTTAAAAGTATTTACTTCGTGTTAAAAAAAAAAAGGAGAGATAAAAAGAAAAGAAAAGAAAAAAGGAGATGGGGGTTCGTAGGGTCGTGGATAGCTCCGACAATAAATGCTGAGTACAAAGCACAGTCCCTCCAGCTGTTCCCCCCCAAACAGGCCCTCCAGATGACCACCGCGGACGCACTGGTAGGTTGATTTCCAGACTTTTTAATATTCAGGGCAATTTCATTAAGAAAGTATTCCAAACCGGCTATAATACGGCCCCCCTTCCGCCGCCCCGTTGCCCGGCCTGCTCTGCATTCTGGCTCTCTCTCTTGCCTTTCCTTGTAAGAATGTGCCTGGAGATCTTCCCACGTTATCAGGCGTAGCCCCTATCCAAAGTTTCTTCCAAAAGCCGTATAATAATATTCCAGAATACTAGGATACAATAATTAATTTAACCTTTCTCCTGCTACTCATAATTAAATGCTTGCGACATGCTAAACCTTTACCTAAGCACCTTACTTGTATCACGCTGTTTAATCATCACAGCAGAAGGCAAATGCAATGACTCTTCTTCTTCCTTCCTTCCTTCCTTCCTTCCTTCCTTCCTTCCTTCCTTCCTTCCTTCCTTCCTTCCTTCCTTCCTTCCTTCCTTCCTTCCTTCCTTCCTTCCTTCCTTCCTTCCTTCCTTCCTTCCTTCCTTCCTTCCTTCTTTCTTTCTTTCTTTCTTTCTTTCTTTCTTTCTTTCTTTCTTTCTTTCTTTTTCCCTTCTTTTTCTTTCCTTCCTTCCTTCCCTTCTTTTTCTTTCCTTCCTTCCTTCCTTCCCTCCCTCCTCCCTCTCTCTCCTTCCTTCCTTCCTTCCTTCCTTCCTTCCTTCCTTCCTTCCTTCCTTCCTTCCTTCCTTCCTTCCTTCCTTCCTTCCTTCCTTCCTTCCTTCCTTCCTTCCTTCCTTCCTTCCTTCCTTCCTTCCTTCCTTCCTTCCTTCCTTCCTTCCTTCCTTCCTTCCTTCCTTCCTTCCTTCGAGTGAAGACAGACACAGAGAAGGAAGGGTCTTGCTGGAGGCCTCACAGCTTGCCTGTGACAGAGGTTGCCTTTTTGGCCCCCTGGATTGACCCTGAAGTCTTTCTTGCCTCTCTCTGGAAGCTGGGAGCTGAGCGCAGGCACCATTCAGGTCACCGAGTAGCAGCAGGGGCCTTTCCGTGCCCCAGAAACCAGCTCTCCATCTGCATTTCTGTGTGTTTCTGCTGAATTCATCCTGGTGATTCTAATCCAGTGATTTTTGAGCTAGGGATAAAAGACTTAAAATAGCATTTTCTTGGTTAAACGAACAAACAAAATAAATACTAGTGAACATAAAATGAAAACTGATTCTCCAACTCCACATTTTTCTTTTCTTCTTGAGAGGAACCCAGTTAGCATTTTCTTTTGTTTCCTATATAGTCTGTATGTCTGAAGGTCCCATACTTTCACACAAACTTGGTAGCTCACCACACAGGCAGCTTGCTTCCTCCGGCAGCACTGCATTTAGAGATCGTTTGTTTAGGCCTATGTGAGAGAGATCATTGTTTTCCCCCTCTTGAATCCAATTTTAGTTTTGGAAAAGGCATTACATTCCAAAGCTTCCAAATCAAGCAGGAATCCAGTGAGGGTCTCTGCTGTTCCTATTTCTGCTCTGGGAAGGAAAGTCACTGCTCCAGCTAGAGCTTCCCGAGGCCCCCTGCACAAGGTTGACATTGCTTCTTATGAATTTAACCATCCTATCAATGAACACTCAAACTTTTTTAGGTTTCCTTTTTCTTAGTGAGTACATAAAAGCATTGTTTCTCTCCCTCCTCTTCTTCTTCCTCCTCTTCTTCCCCTCCTGCTCCTCTTCTGCCTTCTTCCTCTTCCTTGGCTCTTCTTCGATCTCCTCTTCTCCCTCCTCTTCCTCCTCTTTCTCCTACTCTTCCTTCCTTCTTACTTCTTTAGGCTGCACATGGCTCTGTGCTCAGGGATCACCCCTGGGGACTTGGGGAACCCTACGCAGTATACTGGGGATCAAACCCGCCTTGTCTGTAAGCAAGGTCCTTTCAGTGCTATGCTATCTCTCTGGTCATGGGCTTTTTCTTCTTGATTTTTGATAATTAAAAAAATATGTCAGTGCCAGGGATTGAACCCAGATTCACCACAAATTCATGTGCTGCCTCTGAGCTATATATACTCTCAGCCTTCTGAAAGTTCTCACACAATGTTATGGAAATTAGCCTTTTCCTACAATGCTTTTGTCTTTATTTTGTCTAGCAGAAATACTCAATTTTTTAAATTCCTCTGATATGGAGCTCAAACCACTTGCCAGCATGTGGGGTAAAGGAGGTGCAGAGACAATGGACTGTGGCAGAGTCAGATGAAAAGGACTTCCTGCCCCCCACCCCCGCAATGAAACGGGGCCAGTTAAGGACCTGCAGAGACAAGGCAGCCACAGGCGAAGACACTGCGCATGTGGGGCATGAGATGGCAACGGTGACGTGACAGTATGATGGCAACGGTGACGATGACTTCTTAGTCAACTAGAATGAGTCAAACTGTTATCACTGCGGAAGAGATGGGGGAGGCCAACGGTAGGAAGATCCAGTACCTGCTCTCTCACCCCAGCCTCAAGAAAATAAGGCAGGACCCAGGTGAGTGAGTTCCCTGCTCAGTTCCACAGTGACTGGCAGCCACACAGAGGTCCACGTGTTCTGCTGGTCTGGGAGTTAACCCCTACCAGCCTGAGCCCCAGGGCAGCTTCAGGTCTGAGGCTGGGACGAGATTGAGCTCTTTGGCATTGAGAAAAGGAGGTGAAGGTGGGCTCTACTTAAAATACCATGTTCTTTGTTGGAGAGTGAGTATGGGTGCAGTGGTCTCAAGGGAGAGCGGTGGACCCTGCATGTATTTCATTTGCTTAGACACCAGGTGAGAACATGAGAAAAGGTAACCCCAGCTTCCGGGGAGCCCAGCTGGGTCGTGTTTAAGATACAGCATTCACCTGTTCTGTTTCCTTAGAGAAGCAAAATTCCCACAGAGGCCAGCTTCCTGGTTGCTGCTGTATTTTCTGTCCCCCAACCCTCTCGGGGCGGTGTCTTGTTTCTAATGGCTTTAATTTGGGGGGCAACCAGCAATGCTCAGCAATGCTCCTGGCTCTGCACTCAGGATTACTTCTGGCAGTGCTCAGGGGACCACATGCGGTGCTGGGGATCAAACCCGGGTTGGCCTTATGCAAGGCAATGCCCTCCCTGCTGTACTATATCCCTCCAGCTCCTGAATGATTCTATTTTAATATTAGGTGCTTACTCTCAGACTTTTCTCTTAGCTACCTCAGTGGAATTAGAAGTCTTTGTAGTTCTCTGCAGTGGAAGTACAAGAAAGTGTGGAGACAGAGGCACTGCAGAAGGGGTGCCCTGGTTTGGGCAGAAGTAGGGGTGGGACATTGGATTTAGGTGTCTCTGGGATTTAGGATAGCTGCAGGAGTGGGCCTGGGCATGGAAGGACAGGCTGTGTAACTGTTGAGAAGAGCTTTAAAGGTAGACAGACCTAGATCATGGAGAGATAGCAAGAAGGTAGGGCATGTGCCTTGCATGTGGCCAACCCAGGTTCGATCCCCAGCATCACGTATGGTCCCCTGAGCCCCACCTGGAGTAAGTCCTGAGCACTGTCGGGTACTGCCCCCAAACAAACAGAAAAGGTTGACAGTCCTGAGTCGAGTTCTTTGACAATGGGAGCTGTAGCTCAGCTTTTCTTAGTCTTAGTGTCCCCGCCTATGAAATGGGCACAGTAACATGGCTTTCACAGGAAGTAGTGAAGAACAAGAGGTGGGTAAAATACTGATTCTTTTCACCCAGAGAGTCGGTGAAGTCAGCAGGATTTTCTGGAATATTCACCAAGACATTGCTGTGCTAGCATCTGTCGCTCTTTGCAGCTCACCCCGCTCTTCCCACAAGGCACAGGGTGTGCTTGACGTCAGGTTTGTGTAGTAGAACATGAAGGTTACTTGAGGATGGTGGCTGCTGAGACACAGATGTCTCCTTGAGTGGGTATCACTGCAAACTTGGGTGGTTTCTTTGATATTTGGCTTCACGACTTTCTCCAAAATTTGTAAAATATTTCCAAGGGCATCTTTGGCGCATCTGATTTGGCTAAAAGACTTTCCCTAGGCTAGAAATGAAGCTTCCTGGTGCCTTCCCGTGGATGGGAAAAGGGTCAGGTTTGAGAGTTCACTCCAGTGGCAGGAAAAAAAAGAACAGAGTTGGATGCCATTGCAAATAGTGCAACCATTATACTTTGGGGAGTTCAGCTAACAATTCACAATGTGGAAATTTCCAAGAAAGGAAAGATTGGGAATTTGAAGTACAAGCCTGTCTTGAGGTTTGATGGTTAAACATTATATTCTAGAACTACAAGATGTAATAATAAGAAAAATTTGGGAAAATTTCCCTATAATGGCAGATGGAGATTAAAATGCATCTGGGGACATTTCCAACATACATGAACATGGTAGATGAAAGCAAGTCCTGAATGAGCTAACCCACTGGAGCCAAGCTCTGCCCTCACGCCCCCAGCTCAGGGCATTTCAGACACCAAAATGGGGACCCCAGCTGGTTAGACTGTAGGTGAAGGGTAACTTAAACAACTGCCATGGAAGGTGGGAGAGGTAAAGCAATTTGGAGCAAAAGTAGCTTTAGTTTGGCATTGCAGATGACAAATCCACACCAGCAGGGAGTGCCAATGCAGATGAGGATGATGCTCATTCTACCATAGGCATAAACCGGGAATTGGAAATAATTTGGAAACAAAGATTTCTAGAGGCAACCAGGGACAGGCGTGCCTGGGACAGTAATGCACATCCTCGCACCCTTGGGTCTTCTCCCAGATCTGAATATCCTGTGGCTTACACAGTGCCAGCATGAATATCACCGGGACCAGCTGTACTTTCTGTGAGTAGAGTACAGCAAGTTCAAGGCAGCACAGTTGGGATCTCTCACGTGTGCTCTGCCCTGTCCCCGCAGCGGGTCTTCCCTGGCGGCTGAGCATGGGGAATCTGGAGTGCCTTGGTGGGTTCCATTGAGAGAATAGCTCACAGATGTGGGCACGTGGTAGAGGTGTCATCGGGTGGGGAATGCTGGTCATCACTTCCAGTCATCACTTCTAGCTGTGGGGTTGCGGGATGAGGTGGCGGCTTTGCTCCGTGCACCTCTTCTTGCTGGCTCTCCACTTCTCATGCCAATCCCAAATCTTCATACGTTTTAGAGAAACTCACCCAATGCCCAGTGTAAGCAAAAGGCTGAGCTTTCCCCTGGGGTGATATGGGACGGGTGGGAGTCAAATCCAGAGCTCAGCCACTGGATACTAGGGAAGTCAACCCACTCTGTGGGAAGGTTGGAAGAGTCTCAGAGAAGTCTTTTTTGAAAATTATTTATATTTTTTTAAATTAATTTTTTGAATTGATTCACTGTGAGATACCTAAGTAGGTGTCTTTGATTGGGGGTTCACATCCCAGTTGCTTTATCCATACCCTTTGCTTGTAGTGGAGGAGTCACAGCAGTTGTGCATTGACTGGTCAAGAGTTCGCTTCTTTCCTCATCTCAGATTGATGACACCCCCCGCCACCCACTCTACTTCCCATGCAGCCCCTGAAGCTCCATGAGAGTATTGGTTTGCTGCTGGGGAGGGGAAAATGGAGACCCACTGAAAGATGGGCCAGCTAAGAGGAGGACAGGGAGTCTGAGAAGCAAGACTTCGTGGAGGGCCAACAGCATCCCACACAATCGAAAAGAAACCAGAAGCCTGAAATCCCTGATGCCTAGTTCTTTGTCCTTGGGTGAGCAAAGGCCACCCCGGTTCCTCTCCACAGCCCTGTACCTGCCGGAGGTCACCTTCCCACACATATCTCCACTCGCCTCCCTCATGCTCATTTTAGTGCTCCCACAAAAACATGAGCGAAAAGGAGGCTCTTTTCTCCAGAGCATTTATTATTAGGGCCAACGGTACAGGGGAAAAAAAACACACCGCCTCTCCAAATTCTACTCTGGAAACCAAACCTAATTTAGGGAAGTACAATGTGCTGAAGAAAGATTGCCTCTTAATTTTAGATTCATGCGGAATGCAGGCAGGAAGGCTGAATCCCTTAACATAACACAGGCTTTTTGGTGGTGTAACAGAATAATAAATCCTTGAGGAATTCCCCCCCAGCAAGGTAAAGTAGGATAATATACATTTCTTAATATTGCAGAAGTTTCCTTAATCTTATTGTTTAAACTTTTCAATAAACCATAATGTTTATTAGTAGTTTTTCATTTCCAACTGTCAGATAATTCCTTTTGCTAAGTTGGGATAAACAGTCCACCCCCTCGTGCCTCTGGTTTCAGTTCTGTGTGATATATATCTGACCAGACACTTGATGTAATAGAGAAGTATTGTGTTTTCCACTGTGTTGAACTTAGAGGTTCAAATGTGTTAATGCAATTGAATTGATTGTAATATTTTATAAAAGTTTCTCCAACGGAAATATTGTTAGCGATTGGAGTTGTCAGAGGTTATGAGAGCACAGAGGGAGGCTGGCAGGCAGTGCTGGAAGCTTCCTGCTCCAGGGCCAGGCTTGGTGTTGGGGCGTTCATTTCTCTGTTTTCTAGAAAGACATTCGCTGAAAGGCAGAACAGCCAGACCCCGTCCTTGTCCCCTGCCTGTTCCCAGCCCTCTGTCTGTCGGAGGCACAAAACACATCCGTATTTTATAATGCACAGCAAGTGAAGCACAGTGCACAGGACATGACTGGCTGCATAAAGGGCCTCCTTTGCCCAGCACCCCAAATTTGAGTCTATTGTGAAGTGGAGAAGGTGCCACCAAGCTGCAGATGGCACTGAAGGACTCCTGGTACCTTTTGAAGTGAGGGGTGGGTAAGGCAGTCACCCGCACTCAGAACCGTTGTCAGATGCCTGGACGCCCTGTGTATTTCCCATCTCCCTCTGCAGCGGAAACTGTGCCCGAGGTCATGGCACCAAGGAGGTGACGTTCCTGGTGACTTCCCCCGCCCACACTCCTCACCCTACCTCCTGCTTCCTTGATCCTTTTGGAAGCAGAAGTCAAACACCTACGAAATTCCTTCTGCTTCTCAGCAAAGCAGGGAGAAAGGTCACTGTCAGGAGAAGGGAAAGGGTGAACCCCCACACCAAGCTGGCCTGGGATGGAACCCGAGTCCCTTCGCGGTTGAAGTAGGTGGCACTCGTGTCCACGGCGCTGGCTGGACAGCTCCGCAGTGTTTCGGTCTCTCTGAACTAAGACAAAAAATTGGCCGTGGCTGGTTTTGACTTTCTGAGCAGGTGCTGGGGTGCTGGGGAACACGTTGGGGCAGGTGCCTGGGTGTTCTGACGCTGATCCCAGCTCTCAGCCATCAATGTGCAGTGCGGGTATCATTTCCAGAAAGCACTGCATTGCACGGCACAGTCAAGAGACGAGGCTCTACCTCACTGTTTGTATTGCTTATTTCCTCTTCTTTCAGCCCGAGTCTGAGCCGGTCGAGACTCAGGGGCTGCAGGAACTGAGGGGGAGCCCATCACCCCTGGGCTGACACGGAGCCTCCAGTCTTTTTCCTGACTTAGAGCTGCTCTCAGGCCCAGGATGGCATTTCAACTAAGCCACATGTGACTATTTAAATTTAAGTTCAAGTTAGTTGAATAGAACAAAAATGAAAACGAAGGTGTGACACGGGGGCTAAAACTACCTACCTGTCTTGCAAGCATGAGGTTATGGATCTAATCCTTGGTGCATCCACGTGTGCTCCCCAAGGTCTCTGTGGTTCTGTTTGGAATCTCCTCCCCTGATGCCACATCCTTGGGTATCTTCTGTGGGGCGCCATGAGACATGTGTGAGCACTGTGCGCAGGAGCAGGAGCCTGGGTGGGCTGTGTGTGAACAGCACAGGTCCTCTTGAGAGCACCACAGCCTGAATGAAGTGAGAGGGAGCAGGGCAACATGTGTGCAAACATTTCCACGGTTACCAGGACCCCAGCCAAGTGTGTGTGACCCCTGCTCACTATCACACCCATCGGCAGCGACGTGAAGGGAAGAGCGAACCAAACACGAACCTGCTGTGCCTTTGCTGTGAGCCACCAGGGCCAGGCTCCACCTGTGCATGAAGGCTAATGGCAGGGAACTGGTAGGACGGAATGTTTCCAGCGCCACAGAACTGTCCGCACCAGGTCCTGGGACAGGTTCCTGGTGCCGGAGGGCTGGCAGCTACTGGGGGCAGAGCACTGCAGAGCTCCCACTTTTATCTTGCTTTTATGTTGCATTTCTCAACTGTTTTCTGATCATGGCCCTCTTCCAACCTTGCTTCCTTCCTGTGATCCCTCCTGTCCTAAAGGGATGAGCTGCCTAATTTAGGAGTTTGGTTTCTCTCCCTGTCCTAAAGGGTAGCTTCATAGTTTTGTTCCATGGTGCCCATTTACAGTTTTCACCTGTGGCACGTTGGAATATTCTGGGACCACAGGGCACCATATGGTTCCGGGTTGAGACAGGCTGGTTTAGAATGGCGAGGCGCTGCTCACAGGCAGAGCACAGGCTAGAGCCATCCAGAGGCACGGGGCAGGGCCCCAGGAGCCTGTGCGCTCCTGGAGCCTTATTGCCTGCAGCCACAGGCTGGGCCAAAGTGGCTGCTGTCATGTGACTGCCAGGTGACTGTGCTCCCTTTGCTCTCTGCTGATTCTGGGGCTCTGGGCCAGGTCCGTAGCTGGAGGAGAGCAGCGCCCACCTGAAATTGGACGGTGCTCCTCAGCCTAAGGAGAGGGCAGGTTGCTCCTCACCTAAGGAGAGGGCAGGGTGACTGGTGTTAAGAAAATGCATCAGCGACACTAAGCCCACTGTGTGGAGGCTGGACCTTGTGTCCAGGGAGCCCCCACAAGGCCTCTTCTCACTCAGTGTTAGAGGGGCTCTGTGTGACCTTCAGGAGGGCACCCGGTTTTCCTGCTCCCCGCAGTCAAAGCCATGAGCCTTCCCTGGAGATAGGGTCATTCTGGAGCCTTCCGGCACATCCACCCCCTGTTCTTACACTGGGCGGTGGGCAACTCTCCCAGGAATGCCTGGAGCTTGTAGCCTTGGGGGGAGGGGATGAGCTGCCTAATTTAGGAGTTTGGTTTCTCTCCCCTTGCCCTCCTTTCGCTGCCCCGTCTCTCTCCTCTCCATGCTGCTGTCAGCTTCAGAACCACCATGCTCACATGCAGAGCTACATGCAGAGGGCAGAGATGCCCAAGGAGCCTCTCTGGATCAGCATCTGGTGTGACCCCAGGGACTAAGGGGCAGAGACAAACTGGCCCTGTGTCCTGCGGGAATTCCATCAGTGCAATAAATGAGGGCTCTGTGGCACTTGTCAGGGGACCTTTGTTCCATAGCCATTGTAACTGCAACTGTGGGGCTAGGGATTTCCTTGGAGGAGAGCATAAAGCCATGTTTTCTTCTTGGGTGCCTCCCTGGCAGGGGCGGGAAGCAGTGGTGGGCTGGTGGCTTATTGAAATCAGAGTTTGGCTTAGTGTCTAGTCTGGGTTGGGCCAGAATGTTCCAGAGCATCCATCAGTAGAGCATGTTCCATCAAAAGGCTCTGCAGGACTGGAGAGATAGTCCAGCAGGTAGGGTGCTTGCCTTGCATGAGACTGACCAGAGTTTGATCCTTGGCATCTCATATGGTTCCCTGAGGAGTAAGTCCTGAGCACAGCAGGTGTGGCCTCAAAATAACAACAACAATCACCAACACGGCAACAGCAACAACAACAACGAAAGGTTCTGGAGTTGCCCTGGTTTTGCAGACAGGAAATCCTGGGCCAGGGAGGCAAAGAGCTGTGTGTGATGTCACCGGACAGTCTGGCTCTGGACCTTGAGCCGTCACTGCCACACTGACTCACGTTGTCCCTCTTCCCAAAGGGTCTGAGTAGTGCAACTGGCACCACACCCGAGCTGTGTGTGCCCAGGGCCAGGTCCTCCTTGGAGAGCGAACGCAGCGGGCTGTGCGACCTTGGGCAAGTCATGTTCCAGCCCCCTTCCCAGGCTTGTCCTGAGGAGGCTCAGCCCAGGGTAGCAGCGCCCCTTCGGTTGCAGCTCCTGCTGCATAGTCTGCTGCAGACGCCTTAATTAATTATTCAGGCTGACATCTCCAGCTCCAAAATCAAGAGGGTCGAGAAAAGATCATAGGAATATAATCAATGTGAACTTGACTGATAATTGCTGGTCCCAAGGTGGTGTGAAGAGACAAAAACCCTCCAGATCGGTCCATTCTTAACACTTTGGCCCTGGCCGAGATAAAACCATCTTCCTCAATAATTAATGAGCAGGAGCCTTCCCCTCTCCCCCTGGCCCGAACCCCTGAGGAAGACCCTCTAGGTGACTGTTCCTTGGAAGTAAGCGTGCCCGGGCACACCCATGTGTACCAGCCAGTCGGGCTGGGGGTGGGTGGGAGGGGGATGGGACGCCATCACTGCGTCCCTGTGGTTGACCCAGCAAAGTGCTGGGAGTGTGACCGGAATGAAGGGTTGCTCTGTCTGTCTCCGAGGTGGCGTGGCAGATCAAATCACAGCGGATCCGGCGCGGAGATGTTGCCTTGCTCTGAGTGACAGAAGTTAATAATTAGTGACAATGATTGACAGATACACTCCATCTGCTGCTCTGACGCCTAGGAGCAGTTATTCCACAACTGTCTGCGGGCACAATGAACTCCCGCGGGAGCGCGGGCTGGCCCGTGATTGACAGCTGCCTCCCTAGAGAGACAGGCCACTGACGGGAAAGTCGCTGTCAGCAGAAGCACACAGGTCCCCCCTGTGTTCCCGAGGAGACTCACTCGCTGTATACATTTATTCTGTTTCATTTATCATGTCAGCCGCGGTTTTAAATAGATTACTAGCTAGCCTGTTTTTTAACTGGAGAGTTTTCTATCCGTAAATTAGAAATACCCACGTTATGTCGTGGACTTCCTGGGACGTCGTTCTTCTAGTTGTTCTCTAGGTAGATGGAGGAGAAGAGGTAGGAGTTTGCCTGGGCTGTAGATTTAACTGATCTTTCCACTAAAATCAAAACAGAATCTTTAACCAGAAACCTTGGAAAATAGTGCTGAGAATTACTTGGCAAACTCAGGCTCAAAAGTCCAAACTAAAGAAGGAAAGCTCCTATTTCCCCCTAAGAAATAAACATTTCTGAACCTGCCTTTAGATAACATAACTTGTAACAATTGCCCCTAAACGGGATTTGCATCTTTAAAAGGGAGAGGAATTCATTGACTATTCAGCACCCCTGCTTTCTGGGGACGCACTGTTTATTCCCTGGCGGTTTCCTGGCCAAAGTCTGTGATGAACTAGCCAGGTAATCTTCACTGTGAGTCATCCTGTTAGCTAGCCCCTACCTACCCATTTCTCCCCTGACTAGTTTTTAATCCTTAACTAAAGTTCAGCTTTAAACTAATCCACATAGAACCAGAGGACCTCTGATACCCAGCTCTAGTATAAACAGGAAAGCAGAAATATATTTTTACGAGAGGAGTTGTCACTTGTTCCTACTTACGATTTGTTTGGCTTTCTGGAAAAAAAAAGCATTTAAATTTTGCTTCATTTAGGATCCTGCAGAAAGGCTTCCGGGCCATCACTTACTCCTCTGTCTCCTTCTGTCCCCCCTGTGCTCCAGCATAATTTAAAGGACTGTCCATCCCTGTTATGAATAAAAGCCTACTTAAGTCCTGCTATTTAAAATACAATGAACCCTGTTTATATTGATCTCATTCAGAATGTTTTCCCGCATACGATGTCCATCTCTTAAAGTATGGGTCATGTTTCCTCTTAAGATGCTTTCTTATCTTATTCCCCTAAAATGATAGAAACAGTTTCAGTATTCTTGATAATTAGGTATGCGGGTAAAGAAAAGACATCCTGTTCTTTTTTCAAGTTTTTAAATGATCAGGGATACCAGAAAATGAAGTCATAGGGTGTACAAATGCTTGCCTCGACCAAGGATCTGTGTTTTGTTCCCCTTGCTTCTATAGAAAGGCAGTTTATCAGGACCCAAGATGTCAGCAGTGTACCTTAGACTTTATCGGGGGCTCAAACTCCTCCCCCAGTGGTGCCCAGATGGTCCCAATGGTTCTACCCAAAGGTTCAGACTAGGATTTAGTGGTCAGGTTGGGGAGTGGTTGTAGCTGGAGAGAACATAGGTCAGGGTTATCTCTGAAACCCCTCCCCCCACCGCTGCCAACTTAACGGTGCCTTTCTGCCTCTGGGAGAGAGAGTGTGAGACATAGGCGTGCACGCCTGTTTGGTTTATGTCTCTCGTGCTGTTTCTGGAGAGATGTTGAAATCATACTGATGGGAGTTTATTTATTTGTGCTCCACCACTGGGACTGTCTCCACCCTACATTTCCCTGACGTAGAACCTGCCTGAGTTTGAGCAACGGGGCCTGAAGCAGCCAGGCACTGCACCATGCCCAGGAATGCAGAAGGGAGTTTACCATTTAATGTGGGATTGAACCAGCTTCTAGAGAGGATTCTGTTGCCTGGGCAGTGGTATATAGGTAACAAACTTGATAAATGGATGCGATGAATACTACAGTATAAGATGATCACTGTCTGTCTTCCCGTTCATCATTGATTTGCTCGAGCGGGCTCCAGTAACATTTCCATATGTCCTGTCTCATGCAAGTAGAGCCCAAGGGCATCTGCTTGCTCCAGGAACATAAAGAGCCTCAAACCATTCCATCAGGTCATGGGAATGAGGTCTATAATTGTTACTGGTATTTGGCATATCAAATACGACACGGGTAGCTTGCCAGGCTCTGCCGTGCGGGTGACATACTCTTGTAGTCACCTCTAAATCCAGCATTTGTTGATGAACCGCGAGGCCACAAGCAGCCACGCGAGCCAGGCTATAATAGGCTCTTTCTGCTGGGTGGAGTTCTGACGAACTCTGCAGAAAGGCACCAGAAAGGCATAAGATGATAACCACTTCAGAAAATCTCTCTCATAGTTTTTCTTTTTTAAAACAGAAAGCACCATCTCTCCCAAGGACCACGAGTGTGATGGGACCCGGGCCCCGGGTCATCCTCAGGTTGGTTTCTGTCTCTTCTTCCCTATGTCGACTCTGTTGGCAAGTGGCCCCACCCTGGTGGGTGGTAAGAGGTGGCACCCACTATACGCAGATGCAGATCTCAAAGACAGGCTCTGCTCCCAGCTTGTGACACAGCCCCTTGGCATGGACTGTCTGGGCCCCCTCTGCCTCTCTGAACCATTCCCTCCTCCTGTAATCTTGAGAGATTTTAGAGCTCTTAAGTGGTTCCTGGAGGAAATTATCCTCATTCTCATTTTCCAGCCATGGTAGACTTACAGGTAGGCTCTGAACCGACAGCTTGGGTCATGACAGAGTAGAAATAAAGGTAAAGCTATCATTCTACCCACATTTGCTCTAAGGCTTAAAGGTGACAAATTAAAATAACTATGAAAGACTTAATTAGGGACATGATTAAGCAACCAGACGAATGTGCAAATGACAATTGCTTAGGAATTCAGCACAATCCTGAGAGGACAGGGATTTAGGCATTTAAAGACCCTCCTCTCCACAGCCTCACCTTTGATAAGTGAGGGGATGTACACAGAAAGGAAGGACCATGTCTGACTGGCAATAAGTAGGGAAAGGGGGGCAGAGGAAGACTAAGACAATGTATGAGAGGGCCTGGTGTGTCCAAGCATCTAGAAGCCAATGGGTTGCCTCACCTTGACTGAGGTCGATCAGGGGGCTACTAACTCCCATTGGTGGGTACCTGATGATTAGTCACCATCTCTTAATAACCAGCTAATTTGCTGATTGAAGTCCCGCAAAGTTTTTTCCCCTCAGTGATACTAATGTCATACTCTTCCAGAGCACTTCCTGAGTACAAGTTATTATGCTAAGAACTTGACGGCACAGTCATGCTTACTCCCACCAGCAGCCCCATTAGACAGGTGCTGCACCTAATTGCCCTCTTACGGGTGAGACGCATGAAATTGAGGGAGGAAAGGACTTGCCCTTGGTCAGCATCTACCTCCAGAACATAGAAACACTCTCAAAAGGACGTATGCACACCATTATTTGTTGCGACACTATGCAACAAACACTCAGTACAATAGCTAAGATCTGAATCAACCTAGGTGTCCAATGATAGATGAATGGATTATGAAGATGTGGTTTATACACACAACGGACTACCATGCAGCTGCAAGCAACAGTGAAATCAAGCAATTTGCTGCAGTGTGGATGGATCTGAAAGATGTCATATTGAATGAAGTAAGCCAGAGAAAGACAAACACAGGATGATCTCATTTATCTGTGGTCTATAGAATACTGGATGAGGGAATGTACTGTAGTAAATGGAGGATGCCTAGTTCACCCTTGACCTCAGTGTTAGGAGAGGAGGACAGAGCAGGAAAGAAGTCAAAGGGGGGAAGAAGAGAACGGGAAGTAAGGGGTGAACAGGCAGCAGGGCTTCCTTATCCTGAGATATGGTGAGGGGTAGAGCCACATATCCGAAACACAGACTCAACAGCACTGAAAACATGAGATCTGAGCTGCAGCCACTGAAACTTTGTAACGTGCCTGTCAAGTTGACAGGCAGAGTTGGGGTATTGTTTGGGATGGGGAGGGAATATGGGGACACCGGTAGCCAGGGGTTGATACTGGTGGTGGGCTTAGTGTTAAAACATCATCTGCTAAAGTACAATTAAAATTACTTAGTAATCACAGTTCTTTAGGGAAAAAAACGACCTCGCCCTTGATCATAGCGAGTGAGTGGCAGAGTCGGTTTGAATCCAAGTCTATTCAGTTCTCCAGCTCGGCTTTGTTTCTGACCACGGGCAGAACAAGTTTTCTTTTCCTGTAAAGAACAAAGCCAAAACCTAAACATTAAAAAACAAATAATGGATACAAAAATATAGCTTGTGGCTTCCCCAAGCCCCAGAATCATTTTTCTTTTCTTTTTCTTTTTTTTTTTTAGGTGCAACCAGCTTCTGCTAGGAGTAGAAGCATCAGTATACAGCAAAGTTTGCCCTAAACTGAGAGTGAATGAGGCTCAGAGCCAAAGACCTTGATTAGGTGTTTGTCTGGTTCAAAGGGGCTTTGAAGACACATGAAAGTCACAGAATCCTGAGATGGAACCCCTCACGGTCCTCGGGGCTGTGACGTCCCTTTCTGGAGGGAGTGAGACATCTCTGTCAGATGCAGAGCTGACTATCAGCAAATGTGCCGAGAGAATTACTGACTCAAAGTCATCGTCACAACTTCCACTTATTGAGGGAGTGCTCATGTGCCGGGTCTAGCTAAGCTGGATGTAATTATCCTTTAATCCCTGTCAGAGCTGGGATGAGAACAGAGGTAGGTCGATCCTGTGAAGTAGGTTCAATGCTAATCCCCAGTACTCTCACAACCAGCTGCAGACTTGCTTAGTGGATTTTGATGACTAGGGCTGGCTAATTTCTGAGTGGTAGAACCAGAACTGGAACCCAGTAGATGTGTCCTCTCAGCCACCTTGCCATAAGACCTGCCACAACTCTAGCTGCACTTTGGCAATCACAGAGGCTGAGGTCAGTGGTCAGAAGGCCAGAGGCTGGCAGAACTGGACAAGAACCCCCATTTTCTACCTCCTGGTCCAGCATCCTTTTGGTCTACGGTTCAGTCATTGAGCCACTTAGTCTTTGGGATTCTTAAAATCATCCTAGAGGGAAAATGGATGGAAGTTCTACCCGCCAAGAGCTTCCCGACTCAATACGCAATTAGCTATCATCACTCAGAGAGCCTGGCCAGCCGCTGCCCACAGGCCTGCATTTTTCAAGGCTGTCAATGACCCAATCTTCATCTTCATGAGAGTTCATCTTTGTTGAGGGATGTTAGTGTGCCTGGCCAGTGAACCTTTAATCCCCCCCCATTCCCACCCCCTGGAACCCCAGAGACTAGGCATGGAGATGGGACTCTGAACTTCATGCTGCTTCTCACAGCAAAGGTACTACAGCAGGCCGAGAAGAGCTGACACTGGAACTGACGATGGGCCCCGCTTCTCTAGAACTAGCACCACTTCATTACAACCAGCCTTGGGGGCAGTATCGCTTTTAATCCCATTCTCCAGATGCAGGAAATAAGGCCCAGAGAGCAGGTGAGACGGACCGTTAGTGCATGGCTGGGAAGTGGCAGAGCCAGGACTTGAACCTCTTGGATTGTGTAACTTTTGTCCCACGGATCCTGATGGACTCTTTGGAAGTTTGCTCCAAATTGCAGGGACCAGGGGTGGAAACTAAGGAGAACTTTTCCTTTCACAAGACTCACCTTTGTTGTTTGGATATGGGGCCAAGACTCACCCGTGCCCCCAAACAAGGACATGATACTGTTCCAGGTATCTGTGATACTGTCGTGATGCTGTCCACCACGAAGCCTGGAGAAGACCTCACCGAAGTTCCAAAGTCCCTGCAACAGCACCTCGGTCAGGGGACACCTGTCTTTGGTTTGAACACCCAGTCCAAGTGGATAACTGCTCTCGCCTCCCTGTCCCTTCACTGTAATGAGGACGGGTCATGCCCATGCTGGCATTTGACCCTTTGTTCTCATGGCACACTTCACCTTGTGCTTGAGCACATGCTCAGTAGGGGGCCTTCGGGGCAGGGGGCATCCACCCTGCTGCAGAGCTCACACATCTTCAGTTGTAATGCTCCTGGGGGGTTATGCGCTTTGAACTGTAGAGCCCCAGTATACCTGCCATGCTGGGCTGGACATCACACACGTCCTGTTGCAGGACTGGGCGCCCTGGCCTGGGACTGTGTCAGCTCATATGGGAGGCGCCTGCGGTGAACTCATGGGCCCATGCTTGCAAGCAATTGCTTTTTGTCTCTGAGTCACCCATGGGTGTCTGGTAAACTTATTTATTGGTTTGAAACCATACCCAGCAGTGCCTGGGGGCTATTCTTGGCACTGTGCTCAAGAATGACCTCTCGCAGTGCTGAAAGGCCAACGGATTGTTGGGAATGGAACCAGGATCAGCAGCATGCAAGCAAGCACATGAAATTGCTTTACTCTCTCCACAGTTATTCGCCCTTAGTACATGTTGGGTACCCAGGCAGCATTTACCTGGAGAGTGACAGGATTCAAGCTTAATGTCTTCCTTTGGTTCACAGACTGGTGTGGACAAGGGACAATGAAACAATTACAGAATTGTGAGTTGATTATAACCATGGGGGCAGGAATATAAGTACTTAGAAGCTTAGCTTATAGGAAGGGTGTTAATCCAGGCCTGGAGTGGGAAGCAGAGGGGATTTCCATCAGGAAGGCTTCCTGGAGGAGGTGAGGTTGAAGCTCCTTCCTAAAGAATAGGTGTGTTGGGTAAAGAGGCAGTTGAAAGACGCCACAGGCCAAAACCTGAGGTTAAGAGAATGGACACTTTCAAGTATTGGCCTTTGAATGCTTGCCTGTGGCAGACACCTAGAAAGTAAAGTTGTTTCACTGATGAGACAGTGCTTGGAGCCTTTGTCCAGGCTCTTTTTCTTCCATGGAACACTTTCTGGGTATGAGGCCTGGAGCGGTTGCTGAGTCTCAGCTAGCCCAGCCCTAGGGGTAAGCTGCCTTCCACACCTGCACAGTGAGAGGTCAGATCCTGGGGGACCAGCCAGCCCTGGCAGGCAGCAGCCCTGCATAGCTGAAGGCTGAGTTTGATGCTGTAGGGGTGAACCCTGCTCCACTCCTCACCAGTCACGTGACTGGACACAAGGTCACTTTCCTGCATCCCGGCTTCCTCATCTATAGACTGCAGATGGGGGGCTCACGATTGCCAGCAGCCGCACTTAGTCCATGGGGTGCGGTGCGGCGCGCACGCCCTCGCCTGTCACCGCAGCAGGAATGCCTGGCCCGAGGAAGTGCCGACAGATGGAAGCTATTAGTATTGCCAACACACGTTTCCGGAGTCGGCTCACACTCCCCGCCCTTTTGGAGCTCTCAATTAATAACAGAGACTCAGGCTAATGGCAGGGCAGGGCGATGGGCTGTGTGCTCGGCCTAGAGCAGGGAGCAGCTCCCTCTGGTAGGAAGGAGCAGGGGATGGCCCCAAGAGGTCTATAGCTGGTGCAAGGGCTCCAAGCAAAGCATAAGGAAAGGCCTTGCTGGCTGCATGCAAGAGGCGGGAATGGGCTGGAAGTGTTTAGTGAGGGCCATTGCAGGTGCAGCTGGACCCCTGGGTCTTTGCGAGGAAGAGGGTGAGGTCGACCTAGGGGCGTGTAGAAGTCTCTAAAGGGCCAGCTTGAAGTCCCCGCAGGTGTCCCCTAGCTGTGGTTATGGTCCTGAAGACTGTTGTGCCCTGGACCTGAAAGACACCTTGACGCAGGGATGAAGGCCTGAATGCAGCTTAGCCCAGTGCGTACAAGCCAGCAGCCCTTCCCCCACCTCCCAGCCACTATCTCTGCTGGTCACAGTTTGGGGTATCCAGTTTGGGGCTCCTGAGGAGCTGTTGAAAAGTTTAGAAACCCTAAGTGGGGCCAGATGTGTTTTCTGAAGACCCCCTCTAATGATTTAAACACCAGGGATCAAATTAAGCCCCGGAGAAGGTGTTTTCAAGGGTTTTGCTGGCTCAGCTGAGGCTCTTTTATTTTCTATGGTGACTTCCCTTGGTGGGGTCGCTTTCAAGTAGAGGAAGCTGAGAAACTTCCCGGACGAGCAGTGGTTTTCCTCCTGACCTTCCGCCGAGGCTCTTTAAAGCTGAAGGTTAGCTAATTCAGCCTCCTTGCTTGGATTGACACTTAAAAGCTGCCGTGGGGCTTTTTTTTTTTGAGGTGGGGGGAGTTAAAGGTTATAGCAGCTGGAGCTGCAGCTTCATTTGAAAATTTTTTTGAAGTTTTTTTCTTTTCCACTCTTTTCGTTTTCTCTTTCTTTCTTTCTTTCTTTCTTTCTTTCTTTCTTTCTTTCTTTCTTTCTTTCTTTCTTTCTTTCTTTCTTTCTTTCTTTCTTTCTTTCTTTCTTTCTTTCTTTCTTTCTTTCTTTCTTTCTTTCTTTCTTTCTGTCTGTCTGTCTGTCTGTCTGTCTGTCTGTCTGTCTGTCTGTCTGTCTGTCTGTCTGTCTGTCTGTCTTCTTTCTTTCTTTCTTTCTTTCTTTTCTTTCTTTCTTTCTCTCTTTTCTTTCTTTCTTTCTTTCTCTCTTTCTCTCTTTCTCTCTTTCTCTCTTTCTCTCTCTTTCTTTCTCTCTTTCTTTCTTTCTTTCTTTCTTTCTTTCTCTTTCTTCTTTCTTTCTTTCTTTCTTTCTTTCTTTCTTTCTTTCTTTCTTTCTTTCTTTCTTTCTTTCTTCTTCTTTCTTTCTTTCTTTCTTCTCTTTTCTTTCTTTCTTTCTTTCTTCTTCTTTCTCTCTTTCTCTCTTTCTCTCTCTTTCTCTCTTTCTTCTCTTCTCTTCTCTTTCTCTCTTTTCTCTTTCTCTCTTTCTTTCTCTCTTTCTTTCTCTCTCTTTCTCTCTTTCTCTTTTCTTTCTCTCTTTCTCTCTTTCTCTTTCTCTCTCTCTTTCTCTCTTTCTCTCTCTCCTTCCCTCTCCTCCTCCTCCCTCCCTCCCTCCCCCTCCTTCCTCCCTCCCTCCCTCCCCCTCCCTCCTCCCTCCCTCTCCTTCCCTCCTCCCTCCCTCCCTCCTCCTCCCTCCCTCCCTCCCTCCCTCCCTTCCTTCCTTCCTTCCTTCCTTCCTTCCTTCCTTCCTTCCTTCCTTCCTTCCTTCCTTCCTTTCCTTTCCTTTCCTTTCCTTTCCTTTCTTCCTTTCTTAACAGAAAGATGGGCTTGGCCACAGCGCATTTCTGCAGAAGGTGGGCACAGAATAGGCAAGCCCTTTTTAAGTTATTTTGGCAAAGTTTGGCAGCTGTACCTTACTAGGAAATGGGAGGTGGAGTGGGCAGGTGAGAAACATAGATGATGGGGAATCTGCTTCTTGGGTGATTTTAATTTTAACCTTTTTTTTTTAAAGTTGAATCACTGTGAGATAGACCATCACAAAGCTGTTCATGATTGGATTTCAGTCATAAAGTGTTCCACATCATCCCTCCTCCAGTGCACATTTCCCAATACCAGTGTCCCCAGTTTCCCTCCTACCACCCTCCCCACCCAACCTGCCTCTATGGCAGTCTCTCTCTCTCTCTCTCTCTCTCTCTCTCTCTCTCTCTCTCTCCCCTCTTTGAGCACTGTTGTTTGCAATATAGATACAGAGATACAGAAAGGTTATCATGTATGTCTCTTTACCTATTTTCAACACTCAGTCTCCAGTGTGGTCATTTTCTTGGGTGATTTTAGTGTTGCCCATGCATTTTCTCCATCAGCAGTGGAATGGCTCCTCCTTTTCCTCTGTCCTTGGGTGCCCACTGTACCCCCTAGGGATCAGAGCAGGCTTGTCCCAGTAAGCTCTGACTTGGCCCCCCACCCAGATCTTCCCTCCCTGCTGTTATTCCCCTGTTATTGCTGTGTACTGCCTTGGGGGTGGTGAGAAATGGGGACCGGGGGCAGGAGCGAGCCTGGGGTGTTGGAGGCGGTAGTTGGCTCTACGGAGTAAGCAATCAGTGCTGGTACAGACTATAGAGCTCTGAGGAGGCATCAGAAGCCCAGGTGACTCTTGCCTTGGAGATGACTATTGGGAAAGTTGCTTTGTTTGGTGCCTCGGGGTCCCTATCTCCCTTTATTGTGCCTTAGTCATCCATACTCAGGGCAACCTTTGGAGGAAATGCTCCAGGTTGGATAATTATGGAAGATCTCGGAAACTTCTTCCCGCCTGAGTGCTGGGTGACTGGAGGTTCTGGTCTCAGCCTCAGCTCAGACTCTTCTAACAAAAGGCTTCAGGGCAGGTGGGAGGGTTTCATGGCAGAAGACACTGCTCATAGAGTCCTGAGGCTCTGGGTTGGCCTCTGTCGAAGGCTCTCTTAGGCTGTAGATGGCTGCCTTATTGCTGTGTCCTGGAGCTGAGCTAGGAGAGAGGAAGGAAGAAGGGGAAGGGGAGAGAGAGAGGAAGAGGCAGATCGAGGCAGAAAGGAGCAGAGAGAGGAGGAGCTGAGAGGACGGATGCAAGAAGCCAGCTCTATCTCTTTGGAGGGCACCAGTTTCACCATAAGGATCTCAGCCTCTTGGCCTGGACTTAATCTCATCGTGTCCCAGAAGCCCTGTCTCACAACACACCTGCCTTGGAGAATGAGACTGGACTCTGCACTCAAACAGTCCCCTAAGCTGTCCAATCTGTGGGAGACCCGTGACCTCCTCCCTTCCTCTGTCCTTCCTTTCAGGGTTGTCTTGGGGAACAGAGGGGGAGAGGTGGGGGTGGCGGTTCTCATATAGTCACATGATTTTCATGTGTTGGTCAAGGGCGGGGGCAGTCTCATCAAGTCACTTGATTTTCGTGGTGCTGCTCAAGGGTCATGAGCATAAGGGACAGAAAGGTATGCTGGATGCCATAAGTAGAAAGTGAATTTAGTGAAAGGTTCTCCGGGGTTCTCCCTGACTACAGGGGTGCTCAGGACTTCTCAGGAACTACAGTGAAGGTTAGATGTCCTTCCTCCCCACCAGCTCCCACCACAGTGCTGACTTCTGAACCTGCCTTCCATCTTGGAGGCACCCCTTGCAAGTTGCATGCCTGCCCCAGGAAGTAGGTGAAGATCATCCAGAGGCCTCAGTGACCCTGGCCCTCGCCTCCACCACACCCTCCCACCCTATCCCAAGCTCAGTTCAATGACTTTAGCTACAGTAGACTAGAAATTGGCTCCCTTCAAGGCTAAGAAGAATTTTCTGTTCGTTTGCTCTTCAGGTCACACCCAGTGATGCCCAGGAGTTACTCCCTGGCAGGGCTCTGGGGACCATATGTGGAGCTATCAAACCAGGGTCTGTCACGTGTGAGGAAAAGCCCTACACACTGTACTGTCACTCAGCCCACGAGGCATCCACTCTGAATGCTTGCTCTGCCCACTCCATGTCCAGAGGCAGGTTCTTTTTTTTTTAATATTTTATTACACCGCCACGTGATATACAATTACAAAGATGTTCATGTTTGGGTTTCCGTCATACAGTGTTCCAGCACCTATCCCTCCACCAGTGCCCATTTCCCAACACCAATGTCCCCACTTCCCTTCCCCCTCCCCAGCCCGCCTCTATGGCAAATTCTTTATCTCTCTCTCTCTCTCTTTTTCTCTTCTCTTACACATTGTGGATTGCAATACATACATTCAGAGATCATCATGTATATCTTTTTTCCTATATTCAATGCTCAGTTCTAGACTGGTATTATCATTTTTGACAAATATTAGCACACTGTTCCTTCTCTGTCTTACCTAACCACTGATTCCCACATGTTTGTGGAAGATTCCACCTTTTTTTTTAATTGAAAGATGCTCATGTAGAGCTTTGGTTCTACAGTGTTCCAACACGCACCCTCTGCCCAAGCCCATCTCCCATCACCAATGTCCCCACCTCCCTACCCCCTCCCGCACCTCAACCACTTGGCGGGTTCTGTATGTCATTTCTTTCCTCTTTATATCTCCTTCCCAACAAACTTTCCTGCTCTTCGTTGACTGCAATGCATTAAAAGACATTACTGTTTCACTATTTTAGTGGACCGCAAGGCCGCTTGCGGTCGCAACCTGGGCTTCCGAACTGGCTTTGCTCTGTTGATCTGGTTGTGAGGCCGCTTTCGCAGCGTCCGGACAGCAAAACTGGTGGCTAGTGTGATGGGCGAGTCTCATCCGGCTGCTTCCCGGGACCCCTCAGAGGCGACGGGCCCACTCCCAAAACCCATCTGCCCTCCTCGGGGTTCCATGGTCAGCTAGGCCCGGCGCGAGCCGAGCGCCAGCCTCCCCAGCCGTCCGTGAGGCCCTGTGCTGACCCGTGGGCAGCTCGTGGGCAGGGCCACCAGGCTCGACAAGATGGAGGGGGGAAGGGACGACCACGCCTCCATCTGACGACTTCCCAGTGATTCCCCCAGAGGCAGGTTCTGGGGTTGACCCCAAACAGCCTTTCCTGCTCTCGCCTCCTCACTGTCCACGGCCACACCCAAACCACCATCGCCTCTCACCAGATGGTCATGACAGCCTCCAGCATAGTCTCGTCTCTAGCAGCTCTGTCCTGACTGTGCCCAGTGGGAATCTGGGATCTTCAAATTTCCATTTACTGGGGAGGCTGGGGAATGAGCTGTAAATTCTCTGCCCTGGCCTCAGAGGTCCATTCCTGACTTATCCCTTTTCCCTTTCTCCAGCTTCCTGTTGCACCCACCCACCCACCTCCTGTTCCATCACTGGAAAGATTATGGTCCATTCACTGCTATCACATCTGATGCCTGCCCAGCTCAGCTGTGAGCAAGTTGCATGCCTGCCCCAGGCATGCAACGTGCCAGTGACTCTTCATGCAGGCCCAGAGTGCTTTTCTTCCAGTTTCCTGTGGGGCTCCACTTAGGGCCCAGGCTTCTCACACACACAGTGCAGCAATGTGTGTCTGTGGGGTATGGTGGCAGCTGTCCAACATCTGGCCTCTGTTCCCTCTGCTGCTCCCCATAATACTGAATGGTCCCTTGGTCAACACTTGTGGTCAAGCCTGAAACTCAGGTGTGACTTGTCATTATCCACTCCCACATTCCCCACATCAAATCAGTCAGCAAGCCCAACAGATCAGAAAGATAAGCAGCCCTGGGAAAGCTGAAAACAAACCAATCACAGAAGAGAAACACTACGTTGTAAAGAGGCAGTTGCAGAAGGGCAGCACAGGTGACTCCTGACCACGCCTATGGGCTGCCGACCCTGGGAAAGGTGCTCTCCTCCCTACCCGCACTCATAACGGTGTTGGGAATACAGGGTAAGACAGGCTAAGGAGAAAGGCAGAATGGGCAGACGATGGAATTTGTAGGGAAAGTACTGAGGCAAGGGCCCAGCATTTGCTCCTTCTCAGCCTCAAGGAAACATCCCTTAGAATAGCCCCACTTTAGAGCCTGCAGAACCCCCTTTAGAGGTCAGCCCTGTTAGATTAGCATAGACAGGCAGAAGCCCGCCCTTGTTGGTTTAAAGCACTCAGTATTGAAGGACAGTTGAGGCACTTGGAGGCTATTAGCCCCATGAGTTTTGTCTTTTATTTTTTATTTTCTTAATCCTCCCATGGTGCCCCTACTGCACCTGGGGTGGGGAGCAGTGGGTCCCTGGCAGAGAAATGTGTAAACCTGAAAAAATATCTAGAGCTTGGAAGTCTGAGGAAATGAATGCTCTCGTGCTCATGCGGGGGTGATGTGAGTTGGTGGAACCTTTTTGGAGTACCACTTAATAACATCCATCAAAAATCAATGCTCAAATCCTGCAGCCCATCCCCTGGGTCTGTCTGGGAGAAAAACTCGCAGGAGTAATCAGGAATAGGAATGATCACTGCGTTGTGGCTCATGAAATCTCAAAACTGTGGCTAAGCTAGTTTCAGTCCAACACAAGGGGGAGAGTTAACTAAGTTGGTGCATCCTAATCGTTCAGTTGGGCAGAGGGACATGGTTAAGAGGGCCGGAGCCCTCCGTGTAAGGGTGCGGATGACCATAGCTCCTGAAGTGCATTGCGTGTGTTGAATAAGATCAGAAGTTGCAGAACAATACTGGACGATATTATCGTACAGGTAAATATGGTATTTATTAATATAGATAATATTTATTGATTAATAGCTAATCTTTGCAAAGTGTTTACCTATAATTGTAAATCTAAGAGATTTAGTCAGTGGAAGTCATTCCACCCTCTCTAATCTTTCAATGAAGAAGATGCAATTATGGTCATCAGCCCCATTGTCAGTTGAGGAAAGTGAAACAGAGTTTGACTTGCTCAAAGCTGCTTAGTCAGTAAGAAGTTAGTCTAAGATTCAGACATAGAGGGATCATGTTTTTCTTTTTTCATTCTGGTTTTTGGGCTATACCTGGCAGTGCTCAGGAATTCCTCCAGGCTTTGTGCTAAGGGTAATTCCTGGTGGTGCCCACTGGGACCATATGCAGTGCCAGGGATTGATCCCTGATGGCCAGCATGCTATAGCTCCTGATTGTATCTGTTAGCTCTTAAACTGGTGTAACAGTTGGGCCACGGTGGTGCTGAGAACTCCAGCATTCTTATATTAGTATTATTTTAATTTTACAGATAAGAAACCTGAGTTTCAGAGAAATAAAATGGTCTCCCCAGAATCACCGGTTGTGAGCCCCGGGCGCCTTGGTCAGGGCCTGCACTTCCACTGTTCCTCGTAGTGCTGGAGGCTGACGAAGTCTCATATCCAAACAGCCATGAACACTGGGCAGGAGACTTGTCCTTTCCTCCTGCTGGCTTTAAAGTTGTGGGAGCCTGGCCTGGCAGGAGTCATTTGTCACCTTAGCCTGGCACAGGTTGTCTGGGCCCTGCATGGACCTATTGACCCTGAAAGGACTGTCCATCCTGGGAGGGCACCAGCCAGGTTGTGCAGGCAGCAGGCCCCCCTTCCCCTCTAGATGGCCTGGACACTGAGCTATGTTTTACCTGTGCTCCTAATGCTGACCCCAGGGCAGGAGTGTGGCTGCCCAGAGGTTATGGAGGGGGTCTCCAGGACAGCCAGCAAGTGCTGCTGTGCTTGAGCTCAACAGATGTCCACACAAGAGTCTGCTGCCCAGCTGCCCGGCTGGGGAGTCCTGAGGGGTGGGGTGAAAATCCCACACTTGGAGGACTCAGCTCAGGAATGCCCATTGCCTGCCTGGGTACATGTGGTCTAATAGGGAGGAAGGGAGTTTCTCTGCTGCACCTTAATTCCATCACCTGGGAAGTGGAGATGGGATAATAGTCATTTCTCATTGGGCTGTTGCTTAGGTTCAGAAATGAGATGAGGAACACAAGTGGTTTGTTTCAAGTCAAAATTTGTGGTAACTTGTTACAGTAGTTATAGAAAATAAATACAACCCTCTTGTAGAAGTTTCCCCAACTTACCCCTTTTCTCCTTATCCCTGCAACCCTTGTCATCTATTGTCTGTTTCTATTCCTAAATCTTGCTGTGATGAGCACATCCCATTTAGAACTAAGCCCAAGATCCTGTGCAGCCTTCCCTCAGACCTGTCTTCTCTCTGGCACAGCTTCATTGTCTGTTCCCTCCTGTCTCTGCTCTTTTTTATTAAAAAAAATCTGTGTGTGTGTGTGTGTGTGTGTGTGTGTGTGTGTGTGTGAGATGTGGAAGATCAAAACCAACGATCACCTGTGCAAGTGCTCTACCACAGGCTGCTTTTTTCTGGCTGCTGTCTTCCTTCCTTCCTTCCTTCCCCTTCCTTCCTTCCTTCCTTCCTTCCTTCCTTCCCCCCTCCCTCCCTTCCTCCCTTCTTCCTTCCTTCCTTTCTTCCTCCCCTCCCTCCCTCCCTTCCTTCCTTCCTCCCTCCCTCCCTCCCTCCCTCCCTCCCCTCCTTCCTTCCTTCCTCCCTCCCTCCCTCCCTCCCTCTCCCCTCCCTTCCCTTCCTTCCTTCCTTCCTCCCTTCCTTCTCCACACCTTGTGGTGCTTAGGGCTTACTCTGACTTTGCACTCAGGTGTCTTTCCTGGAGGGGCTTATGGAACGGTATGTGGTACCAGGGAACAAATCTAGGTCAGCTGCATGCAAGGCAACTGCCTACCCTCTGTGCTATCTCTCTAGCTCCTCCTCTGCCTTTTCAAAATTGTACACATAGAGCTAGATATTTTGGCTCTTAAACCCTCATCAAATATGGGATTTGCAGGATTCCCACTCACTAGTTAGCTTTGCAATTTTTTTTTCTTTTTTGGTCACACCCAGCAATGCTCAGCGTTTACTCCTGTCTCTGCACTCAGGAATTACTCCTGGCGGTGCTCAGGGGACCATACGATGCTGGGCATTGAACCCAGGTCGACCACATACAAGGCATATGCCTACCTGCTGTACTATCACTCTGGCCCCATCTTTGCATTTTTTGATGATTTTCTTTGCTGAGCAGTTTTCCAGATTGATGTCATTTCATAGTGGTTTTTTTTTTTTTTTGGGGGCTCACACCCGGCAATGCTCAGGGGTTTCTCCTGGCTCTGCATTCAGGAATTACTCCTGGCGGTGCTCAGGGGACCATATGGGATGCCGGGGATTGAACCTGGGCCGGCACCAGCCGGCCGCGGGCAAGGCAAATGCCCTACTCACTGGATCATTGCTCTGGCCTCTCGTAGTGTTTTTTTTTTTTTTTGTCACCTTTGCATTTAATGTCAATTCACCATGCTGAACTGGGGGGACCAGTAATGACTTGCTGCCTCCTCAGATTTCA